>JAOXYD010030207.1:0-14179 GCA_028565735.1 Pinacopodium congolense | reverse complement strand
GTATAGAATCATCCAACAAGTAGTTGGAAAGGAGACGTAGCCTATCTTTGGGGTAGGTGAACTTCTTTAATTGGCTTATGTCTTCTCTTATCTCAACTTATTGCATTCATTTTTGCAATTGCATTCTCATTCCATCTTAGGATTGAATCTTAGTTTACTGATTGCATCTAGTTTTCAATTGATTTAGGTTGTTAGTTTTATTAGCTAAAAGTTTTTAAACACCCAATTCACCCCCCTCTTGGGTTCTATAGGGCTTCTTACAGTGGACTATATGGGAAATCACTAGGGAAATGCTTTTAGAAACACCTATATTCCCAGATGGAATAATCACTCGAACTTGTCATAGAGAGCTCATGGTCAACAGGGCCAAAATCATCCACTCGGTCTAACCTTAACCTCAATAAAGTAAATAACCCAATTTAGAGGATGTATTGGATAAGTGCATTGCCATATATGATGCTCAATTTCAACATATTTCGGCATCGATCAAGAATTTGGAAAATCAAATGGGGTAGTTAGCCAAGAGTGTCTCTAAAAGACCTACAAATGTTGTGCCAGGTAATACTAAGAAGAATATGAAGAAGCAATTGCCTGCAGTGCTCTTCGAAAGGGAGAAGGAATATAGTTAGTAAAAGAAAGGCAAGGCATAAGAGAGAAGAAAGTAATCAAAGAAGAGGTTGATGGAGGAGATAAGCCACCAAGATTGATCCTTGATAAGGCAATCATTAAACAATTGGTAGAGCCTATAGGTATGTCTCTAGAGCATGCTAAGAGATTATAAGCTAATATCCCTTTTATTAAATCCCTTATATAGGAGACCAATAATACAAAATTTATATGTAATGTGCTTGATGACAAAAAGAAGGAAATAGTTCAATAAGGACAATGCATGAAGAATGTGCAGCTATTTTTGTTGAAAAATTACCCCAAAAGTTAAAAGACACTGAAAGTTTCATGAAGTAGACCTAAGGATCATTGAACCCACTAGTATGAGCATACAATTATCGAATAGATTGGTAAAATATCCTAAGAGAATTTTTGAAAATGTACTCGTAAAAGTTCATATGTTCATATTTCCTGTTAAATTTGCAATCCTAGAGGTTGAAAATGAAGTTGAAATCACTTCAATTTTAGGTAGGCCTTTTTTTAGCTACTTTTAAGGTAATGATCGATGTCCTAGAAAGGTGACTAAATTTCAGGCTTGAAGAATTATTCACTTTCTTGAATTAAGAAAAAATCATGCCATCTTTAAATGAAACATCACATTCTTCTCCTTTTGATAAAGTGTTTGAAAGAACTCAAGGTGACCTGCCATAGCTCACCTCTGGCATACTTTTAAAATGAGATTTATTGATGATGTCAAGCCTTAAGTAAAGTGAAAATTCAATAATGACACCCTTCAATATAATTGAGTTAGAAGAGTGGAGAGAAGATAATAAAGAGGGAGTAAAGAACCCTAAAAGTAAGAGGAAAAACAAGCTCTTTGTGGGAGGCAATCGACTTAATTTTGTGTTAGTGGTGGTTTATTTTACACTAGTTGCATGTAAGTTTCATCTTACTTGATTGAATTGTTTATGTTGTTTTGTTTTTTTAGTTGTCTTTCATGCCTTAGAGATTAGGATCACATCATTCTTAGGTATTTTAATACTTGTCAAAAGTCATTTAGCATTTTGATTTATGTAAAAAAAAAAAGATTGGATAGTGTAAATCACGAACAGCATCACATCGTGATGCTATTTTTGCTAGGTTGGGATTTAGAAATTTAAACACAACCTTGACCCTTTCTTCACATTTGTCAACTTCCTTCTTTCCCATCGTGATGCTGCCTGATGGGTTGGGATTTAGAAATATAAACACAACCTCGACCCTTTCTTCACACTTTTCAACTTCATTATTTCCCATCTTTCAACTCCCACCTTCCAATCCTCTTCAAAACCCAAACCCAACATATTCATTAACGTTTTGGTGCATCATTCTATTTGTTTCTCATCAAATCCATATGGTATGTTCTTGTCTTGAACTTTTGGGTTTTTGTCCATACTTTAGGATTTCTTCATGAGTTTAGAATTATAGGGTCAATTGATATCAAATTTCATCATTTATATAATTTATTATTGTGTTAAGATGCTATACAATATGAATGATCCATTATTTTGAAATTGCTTAAACCTTAACTTAGTGATTTGATTATGTTTGTCCATGGGTGATGCTTAGCTCTAAAATTTAGACCTTTGTTTATCCTTGAATTAGGGAGATGTTTGCTTTAGAAATGATTACTTAAGGATTTAATGGAAGAAAAGAGAAGTGAAGTGAATGAGTTTTCTATTTCTTTGAGTGATGAATGAATGGGACCTTCCCATAGGATTCATTTGATCTTTTGTAACATCAAGCCATTGTTGCACGCCAACCATTAGTTGTCAATTGCACTGTTATTGAGGGTCCATCAATATAGACAACGTTGGCAACGATCACCTATAGGCTTCGAATAAGTAGTTCTCTGACTTGCGCTGCTAGTAGTTGTACCACAGTCTTATTCATTTATCGCCAGTTGGGTCCTCCTCCACCATTAGTTGTCAGCTTGGTACTATACATCGTTGAACCATACAAGTCCACCAAAGGTATAGATCGATGTTTTCTTCTATTTAGTGTCCATAGATAATTGGTTTTTTTTCCAAATCTAAAAAAAAAGAATCTTTTAATATATGGTATGTTTTGATTTCTAGCTTTATCGAATTCAACATGCAAGTTCCTCAATTTTTCTATTTGTTTTGATTTTTTTACTTTAAGAAGTGTTGGGGTTTGTTTTGATTTTTCTGCTTTAAAAATTTTGATTTTCTTATTGGAGTTAGAAGTGTGATCTGTTAGGATCGAATAAAAATTGGCAGAGATATATTTTGTTTTAATCTAATAGAATGGATCGAACAAAGTTTTGTTTCTTGTTTGATGGAGTTGCTAATTAGAAATGATTGTCTTATGTACTTGAATTACGCTTGTCTGTGTTTGAAAGAGCAAATGTATAAGTAGAGTATAATTCAACTCCTACACAACATTGGGATATGTCTCAATTGTAAGATGTAATCATTGAAAAAATGTAGAATGATTATCTTCGAAGACATTCTTAAAAAAACAATGTGGTGTTTATATAACTTGATCTATATGTAATTTCATTAAACTATTATCACATTTGTGTATGTAAATTCATTAATGTATTTAACTTCGTGAACCAAAACCTTTTATTAATGTAAATAAGGTCTTCTTGATTAATATATAGTAATAAAATTGAATGTATTCATAATGTACGTATAATAAGTTAAATGATAATATTTTTAATGTTACGTGTGAATAATATTTCAAATTCTTATGTTAATTTAATTTAATTTTTTATAAATATTGATAATTTCTCATACTATATTTATGAATTCTTCATAATTATTATATCTTTTCTTAATGTAACTTAAATATTGAATTTAATATGAAATGATATTTAAAAATTATTTTTATAAATTAATGTTTTATTTATATAATCTTTATAATTATTAAAGATTTTATTAATTTAAATTTTAAAAAAAATTCGATAAAATATTATGAAAATTGAATAATTTTTAATTTTTAATATTATATTCATGTAATATTTATAATTATTATAGAATTTTTTTAATATAATGTAAATATTTAATTTAATATAAAATGTTATTAAAATAATTTTTATTTGTTAATTTTTTATTTATAATAATCTTTATTATTATAGATTTTTATGAATATAAATTTAAAAATTTGTGGTCTAACATAAATTAATATTAAAATATATTAATATTTTTTTAAACCTATTTTACAATAAAAACAATACACATAATAACACAATATAAAAAAATCTAAAAAATATAAAACAGAAGACAACAATAGAAATCAAAAATAAAAATAAAAAATAGTAACCAAATATAACAACCAAATACAAAAACTAAAAATAACAACCAAAAACCAAAACCTGAAGCTGAACCAAATGAGTTCTTATCTATTAAAGAAATGATGTCAAAATTTGCACATCATGTGTTTGATAATTGGTTTGACCCATTCCATATCTCCTTGTGTGTATGTTCATACTAAGATCACCATTCACATGCACTTACACATTGACTTGGTTTATACCTTATTGGAATTAGCAACTATACTACATACTTCTCATTACTTTCATTTTGTTTTGTAGGCACCATGCATAGGTAGAAAGAGAGGGTAAAGAAGGCTCACCATGATAAACTATCCTTGTCTCGAAATGCTAGTATAATAAGATATCAACATGAGTTTGATCATTCAAGCTTCCCCTTTAGTACAATACCTTCTGAAGTTTATAGATCAATTCCACAAATATCTTTTGTTCGAGGATTTAGAAAAGATGGGCATAAAAAACTCACTTTGATATTATTTAAAGGAAGGAGGATGGGAGCACTTTATCACAATACAAGAACCGGGTTATAAGAACTTATTCTGTGAGTTCCTATTCACATTTGATTTCTTTAAGTACATGGTTACCTTCTTGCAGTGATGTACTGAAATCCCAGCTAAATGGAAGCCACTTCTCACTCTTATTTGAAGAATTCAATTTAGCTTTAGGAGTGAGAATTGGAAACTTCACGGACGTTTACATTATAAAACATGACATATTGGAATTTACCTCTCCAACACAAGCATCTAGATTTTGGAGTGAGATCGATAAAGTGTCATAGAAGATAGACGCAATGAAGAGCACCAAGATCTGGTTTCCGGCACTTCAAGTCCTCCATCGATTAATCAAGCATCACATGGAAGGCACAAATGAAAATGTTGGAGTGGTGAAATTAAAAGAGCTGGTTTATTTATGGTGCATGACTAATAGCTGTGCCTCCAACATCTCAAGTCCCTTAGCTCTCTACTTCTTTCATCAGAAAAGAAAGGATAGGGGTACATTTATTGGCTCCTAATTTTTAATGAAGTTGGCAAAATCCTTGGGGATCAATTTGAAAAACATGGATTTAGTTATATAGATCCCAATGGCTCCCTTAGTTGCTTTAGTTTGGATTCGGATGGAAATGGAAAAATGAACCAATGGAGACCTATCCCTCTATCTAAAGAAAGGAACAGGAGCGAAATAAAAATAGAGGATAGTGATGATTCAGATGAGGATAAGGGTGAAGACATTGAAGTCAGACCCGCTACTCTCACTACATAATCTGATGTTGTGGGGATTGCTCTACTTAGTGTTTAGCTAGATGTCCTTTGCCTCGAGATGAAAAATTATCAAGCCATCAAGGACCCTAGGTAAGTCGATTTATAGGCCAAATGGGATGAGGATAGAGGCTCTAGCATAAAAGATGGGAACAACAACAGGCATGATGTTAGCATCACATCAAGCTCTATCATCCACCACCACCGTCACTAGTAATTAAGGATTGATATAAGCCATAGTTCCTAGGCGGTTCGGTTTATTTGTTATTTCCCTTTTTTTATTATCTTTTTGTTCTTATTTCCATTTCTTTTTTTTTTTTGCTACAATTTGTTGATTTATAGGACTTAAACTTTTCCTTCTGGTCTTAATTTATTTTCTATTTGTTTGTGTATCTTTTCTTGGTCTAATCTTTAGAAAAGCTTGTGCTTTAGTTTTGTTCTTCAAGTTTCAGTCACAAGTTTTGATGATTATTCCTAAAAGCCTTCAACCACATGGATTTGACTTTAGGAACTAATGGTGTTGCTCCACTTTGGACTTCACTATTCATGTGAGTGTTGTCCTCCTTTCCCTCTTTATTTTTTATGTGCTTTATTTTATTTGGTCTTTTAAATTGAGGATAATTTGGTATAGAAGGAATTGAATGTGAATTGAAATGCTATAATCTATCATATATCACTACACTTAAGTTGTTAGGAATTCAATAGTGATGACATGAATGTTCCGTCTTGAATAATGACGATTGTGAGTTAATTTTTAGTTGTAGTGTTGTAATTTCATCCATGTTCTTGAGGAAGAGACCATTGAATAGTCCTTGAATGATTTTTAATCAAAAAATTTTCTTTTCTTATTTTTTCTTCTATATGCTATATGTGTGAGCTGTGGCATCTTTTATGTTTAATATTATTTATCAAATGTGGTTGCTTATGGACTATTACATGAATTTAGAATAGGGCATGTGTTTTAACAAACAAGAAGTATACATGTGCTTAAACTAACTGAGCAAACACTCACTTTACTGGTTTCATACCAAGTAAAAGTTCGAAGTGTATATGTAGAGCTAGTAGCGACTTGTAATTGTGATTTAGTTGAATAATCAGGGGTGTTCATGACAAAATATTTACCTTTATGCCAAAAGGCTAAATTTGTAAAAAAGCCAAAAAGATGTAACCAAGTTAAGTAATTGGAGATCATTCATGATAAAATGTTTCTCCTCATGTCAAAAGATAAGGTGAAACACCAAAATTATTCTACAAATTGTAAATTGAGTCATACTTTGTATTAGTGATAATTCTCTTAAACAAATTTACATAATGATCTATATGGAACTTCATAGATGCTTGATATTGTACATTAAAGGTTTCCTAATTACTAACTATATGAATGCATGTGTTTTTAACTAAGTTTTTGTAATGAAAAGGGTTATGCTTTATAAACTAAATTAAGAGTATTGTTTGATTTTTGTTTGCGTTCAATTACTTATCTACTCTTGATTGATTTAGTTTAAGTGGATGTTTTAGTCATTTCTAGAGGACAAGAATAGCTTAAGTTGGGGATATTTGATAGCTCATAAAGTATACATTTTTTAGATATGATTTAGTGCTTATTTGAATGGGTTTTAAGGATAAATTTTTGTGATTTATGTGCATATTGAGTTAAATCCTTCAAATGATATGTTGCTTAGCCATTTCTATGTTTGATTATGTTTTATAGGAATTTGGTGACAAGGTATTTATGGAGATAGAGGAGGTGTGGGATCAATTTGAGGACTTAAAGCAAGATGTTATGAAGTTTCACACCAAATTTTAAGGTTATATAACAAGTTATAAAGAGTGCATCACGAAAAGAACAAGAGAAGCTTAAATAAGCACTAGCATTGGTACAGGTGACTTGGGTGAAGCATTAGGTGTACTTTTGGAGCTTAATTTTTTATGAAATTGAAGGGTTGCAAGAACAACATTAGGAGTAGAAAGCTAGTTCGTCACAGGCAACATCATGCCCATAATGTTGCCCCTGTTTTTGTTCTAGTGTGAATCACGATTATGATGTTGGCCATGTTCTGGACGCCTCCCCCCTATGCATATAGCCTAATTTTGTGTTTTTAGGATTTGGACTTGCTACAAAACACATCCATTCAATCGTCAAAGATCATATATAAAGTTCTAGGTCAATTTTGGAGTTTTTCATACAATTTTGAAGGAAAAGGAAGCATCTAAAGTCATAACCTCAAGGATCAAGGATTTCACATGCCAACATTAAGATTTCAAGGATTCAAGGAGGACTCACCATAAGATTCTCTATTTCCTTACTCTTTATGTTTGTTTATGAGATTGAAACAATGTGTAGGAGCTAATCACTTTATAATATTTGGGTTTTTATGAACTTTAGGATGTAGTGATCTGGTTATTCTTAATTCTAGAGCTCTAGTTTTTGAATTAGATTTGTTCATGGATGTTAATTACTTATGTTGATTTCGAAAATTTAATATGTGCATGATTAAGATTGCGAAATTTCTTGTATGCACTAGATTATTCCATGAATAAAAAATTTTGCATGGAGACCAAGAGACATGCTTACATAAGATGTTTAGATTAGGTGTGAACTTAGCTAAAACAATAGATTTCATAGAACAAATTGTTACATTTAGTCAATAGAATTATTTCATAGGAGGATGTGGCAAATATCATGTTGCTAGCAGAGCAAGCTGCTGCATTTGATCTCGAAGCTACATAGAGAGTAAATGAGGAAAAAATTGAATTACATAGAGTAGAGAAATCTCTTGACAATTTTATTGCAAATACCATTGCAGTTGTCTAAGATTATGTATATGGTGAGCAGGCTATTGTGGAGTAAGGAAAAGTGAGTGGTTAAGGTAAATTGGTTGACAAAAAAGAAATAAATGTGTTAATTAGTAATAATGTTCTAGTTGGAAATATTTGGTAATTGTGAAGGAAATTGGTAATTGTGGACTCATAATATTTGGTAGGTCATTTCTACTCATCGTCCAAAAGTGAAGGAAATTATTCAAAGTTCCAAGTTGAACAATGTGGTTTAAAAACTTCTCTGCTAAACAAAATGTCAAGTTAACCTTTCTTCAGGTGCTTATTGATATATAGAGGGATCAAAATAATAGAAATTTACATGTGGTGCCATTAATTTATGTTTAACACTTAATGGCTATAAAGGGATACCTATAATAGACCGTATCACCCCTTTAGATACTGTTTATACTACATACCAAAATGCTTTGATTGGCACTTTGTTAACCATTTTGAATAATGGCAGTGTCATCCTCACTATTACTCTAGAGTATAATATTCATTTGGATGATCCTACTTTATGTAAATGATTACAAATTTAAGTACAGATTACAGGAGTAGATCAAGATCTTTCTACCATCATGGCAATATTACATCACCAAATGATTTACTATCTATAAAATCTTGTTGTGGATCTTCACTTCCCCAATTCCACAACTGATGCGTTATACAAGTTGCTAATTGTACTCATGATAACACCACTATCATAAAAATTCCAAAAAAATTGCCCCTAAAGGAGCTTGAATAGTCGATGCCTACCAAATGAATCACAAATTATCAAAAGGCATTTTATGCTCCTCACCATCATTCAATTCATACAACTATTCTTTTTATTTTGATAACCTTGTGAGATGGATATGTTCAAATCATCTTTACTCGATCAATAGGTAATCAGTCTCCTGAACCTTCCAATTTCCATACAGCTTGCCCCATTCTCATGTTACAACCTACATTTTCTCATCTTGAAGGTGGTGATCCTCCATTTCATCATGTTACTATTGATGATTAACCTATTTATATAACCTATTAGCAAGGTTATTTCATTTAGGGTTGTGATCTATCTATGTGCAAACTAGATTGTGAAATTTGTTCCCTCATGGAATGTACGGATAGTGAAGATGAGGTTTCTATCAGACAACATCATAAAAAATAAAAGAGAAAAGGCAAACACCCACATTCCAAAAGTATCCATCATTGTCACCCATCTAAATCAATTTGGCCTAAAAATGAGGATCCATAACCAGATGACAAACAATGGTTAGGCTTAAAAACCCAGGACGCAGACCACAGAGTCTCTATGAATTGCTTAAGCCAGTTAAGAAAGAACATTGGCTTCCTAAGGATGATATTCCTATTCAACTTGAGCCAATTATTCTCTTAATTCCCCAACCAAGCCCTGCACCTATTCCATTTATAATAATAAGACCTTATGATGATGAATTTCCTCCTCTTTAAAGGAAAACAGATGATATAAATCAAATCATTTCCAACCCTTATGTTCAATCCATAAGTTTCACGATCCATGGTACTCTTGCTTCTTACTCTACGGATAAAGTCTTTAATTGGAATACAGACAATGTTGATGGCTTAAAATAAGGTTCTTCATCATATTGACCATAATTTAGATTGTCTGACGCAGCAAACACAAACCACACACAATCAAATCGATGTTTTATCCTCATAAGTCTAAACTCTGTATAATACTCTCTAAGTCCAAATAATTCAACTTGATGTGAAACTACGACACTACATTGATTCCCATTGTATTAGACCTAATTTTCATTAAAAAGAACAAGAACTTAGATGAGTGAAGGATATGCTTAAATGCATGGAGAGAGATATTAAAAAAAATGATCCAAAATTATTTATGGGACTTATTCACCATCTTTCTTTATGATTTAGCCCATTTATACTAATCCAACTTGTCTTGAAACAGACGACTATGCAAAAATTTTCAAAATGAATTACCCTTTATATCCTTAGCGTCAAGTCTTACATTCTACTTCCATAAAGTCCCAAAGCCTAAGGTTGAGAAGAAAATTGATCCCTCTCCTCTTATACCAAACCAATCAATTCTTGGTTAAAACCCTTATATTCTATATTCCACCCAAATCACTACCTAAGACTTAATTAGCTTTCATTTACTGGGAAATATAAAGCCCCCTAATGAGAGTTCATTGCTACTCTCAAACCTTTATTTGATTCTAATGGCAATGATTATGATGAAATCATATCTTGTTCACATGACTTTGATCTTTTTGATCAAATTGTTAATTTATCTTAATTGGTTCAAATGATGATGGCTATTCTTGGTACTTCTCAAGAAACTGGGGTTGAACTCGAAATCAGTGAAGCTGAATCTACAATAATTGAACTTATGAGACCACACCAATTGGTGCAATACCTTCATCCAAACCAACATCTGGACCATAGTTCACTTTTGATGATCTTCCTCTCAAAAAATGGTGAGATTGTCTTCATGAATTTAATCCATGGATTAATTTATAACTGAAATGAAATGATGTTACTTTATATGACATTTTATTTAAATTCACTTCCCGTTTTACTGAAATATTACAGGAATGGTGGCAAAGTCTTGATGATTATAGAAAACTTACTTATTTCTAACTTCCTTCTATCAATAATCTTCTTTGAATCATCAACAAGAAATTCATTGGTGATTTTTAAATAATTATTCAACAAAGTTGCCAAGAATAGTTTGAAATGAAGTGTTGCTCATTAGATTATAAAGATCTTTAAAAGCATTTCCAATGAATGTTTGATCGCCATTATGTCCTTAATGGATTCAATGATATCAATCTTCGTCATACATTCATTACATCTTTTCTAGAATCACTTCAACCTGAACTATGATGAGACATTATAGCATTAAGATGAGACATAAAGGATATATCTTTTAGAGAAATATATCAATTAACCTTAGCTATTGTAAGACCCTAAACCTCATTATGTTGTAATATTTCCTAAGTATGAATATATGTTGATAATTCAAGTTAATAAATGGTTTCAGATAACCTTGTAAGGCATTCCGATGGAATCTCAAAGTCAAAATTAACAAAATAAATTTCAATTTTTTTTTGATAATCGGGATTCGGTTAGCCCAACCCCAGTGTCATCAGACCATCCCAATATCTTGCATATATGTATAGATACATGTATAAGCATAAAAGACATGTATAAAATATTTATATACTATGCCATGTGTAAGATGTTGATAGGATTTCATAAAGTGATGCATTAATGGACATTAATGAAGAGAAAGAAGAAAAGCATGTAGGACTTCTCTAAACCAAACAAAAATCCATTTTTTCCTCATCTTTTCTCTCCACCTACGACCATAGATAAGGAAGCAAAGGAAAGAAGTGTTTAAGCTCTCTTCTTCTCTCCATCATCATGTATGGCAAATAAAAAAAACATGAAGTTAGGTTTGGATGATTATGTTGAAGTTTCTTTTATCTCAAACGTTTTTCCCTCTCCCCTACCATAGTTCCTACATCATCTTCAAGCAAAGGTTAAGGAAGTTTATTCACTTGTTCTTATAAACTAGTGATGTTGATAGATGATTGTATACTTTGCCTAATGATTTATAAAATTCAGAGTTGGTAAACTATGTTGGTTGGAAGGATTCTATTGACTTATGTCTAGTTATTTGGCTATATCTTGAGTTACAGACGTCCAAAAGGAGTGATTTTTAGGGGGCTATGAAACAAGAAACATATAGCTATAAGTGTTTTGTAGAACTAGAACTTTTGTTTGGCTTTAAAAGGTTTAAAATTTGACTTGAAATGAGTTCCAAAATTCTACCAATGATTATGTATAGTATGTAATGTTTAGAGTATAACTCTCAGATTTCTAACTCTTTTTGAGTAATCTCAGTGTCATTAGAAAGTTAAGATAATGGAGAAAATTTAGTTAGAAGACAAGTTTGCCTAAAACCGTACCATATTAGGTCTAAGTGGCTACGCAATCCTAATTTGAAATTTCCATTATGTGCTCCTTGTTTTAATCCTTGTTTGGATGGTATAAGCCCTCTGGACTAGTATCAGTCTTTTAGCCATATCATGACCTAGAGACATCCATATAAGATGATCTTAGGCTCATTAGAAACTACACAAGTAGGGCTAGAATTGTTATGAAGGATGTGGAGTTTAATTTTGTCTATAAGAAATTTCAATTCTAGCTTAAAGTTGATTCTGGAAATTCTGTCCCTATTGTGACTAGTATGTAGTAATTTGGGTATATCACTTAGAATACTACACCAATTTGCATAAACCTTAAGGCTTGAGAAATATAAGACATTAAATGTCTAGAAGAGCTTGTGGCCAAAAATTAATAGGAACTATTTCTAATTAGTGAAGTAAATTTGTTCTGAAATCTATCCTACATGTGATGATGTGTTGGTATAATGTTCTACATATGTTCTGTTCTTTTTTAAACATATTAAGAATGTAATGGAAAGGATTAGGTCTAAAATACGTTGATTAAATGGTGACTTATGACGATATTTATCATGTTATTAGGATCTCGCTAAGGAATCGATATTTCTGTAAAGGATAGGCACCAAACATGTCAAGAGATTGACGGAGAAACGAGAATAGTGAGTATACCTTTAAACTTGTTTCTGGAAAGTGAATGAGCTTTAAATTAACTTCTATTGACTAAATTTATGAATGTTTTTAAGATGAGATGTGCTATGAATACTTTAAGGATTTTTTATTGTGAATTTTTACGCATGCTATGAATTAGGTTGAATTTGAACAATGATTTTATTTATTTTTAGCCTATGGTATGCCGAGAGGATATATGCCTATATTATTACTGATCAGAGTACATCCTAATGTGCATGGTAGTTTCGGGGGCATCTATCACTAACTTGGGTGGGTTGAATTGTTAGTATGTCCATTGTGTCGCGTCTGCACAAATGGAGTATATATTATGCTACATTGTTACGAGTAAGGTCGTAATCTCGTTATCATTGGTGCGAGCATTGTTATGAGTAAGTTCATAACAATCGATACATGTTTCATGATCAACTTACAAGAACGGGAAAGCGATGTAAAATGGGTTGAGTTGTTAGTATATCCATTGTGTCGCCCTCTATACATATGAAGTATATATTGTACTACACTATTACGAGTAAGGTCGTAACCACTTTATCATTTATGTAAGCATCGTTATGAGTAAGTTCATAATAATTGGTACATGTTTCATGATCAACTTGCGAGCGCAAGAAAGCAATGTAAAATTTCGATCCATAGCCTTAAAACCTAAGGGTACCATATAGCCAAGAAAGGTGAACGGTTTATAAAGAAATCTTTGAACATGCTTTGGATGAATGAGATTTCAAATTGATGTGTATTTGTTTAAAATACATAAATATATATATGTATATGTTTTTACGAAGGTTAAACTTTTATATCTATTTTAGAAAAATGCATAATACTCACTGAGCTCGTTTAGCTCACTCTTTCTCTTTTTTTTAAATAACCTCCCAAATGCTCTCTTAGAGGCTCAAGTAGCTAGGACTCCACCACACGCATAGCTGCCTTCGTCAAGTTCTGCTATGTAGGCAACTTTTGCATTGTGTATATTGTATTTAAATTCCTTCTCCTTGAATCATGTCTTGTATGTATATATTTTTTGTAAAACAATTATGTACTAAATCCTTTTTAAATGAATGCATGATTTATACAAACCTTTAGTAATCAATGTTTATGGGTTAATGAATGCTTTGAACTCTTGATGTTGCTTTTGAGTGTACTTCAATGTCCCTAGTTATAGTGGAGTAGGTGTATGGTGAAGATAGAAGTGTTTTGAATTTTTTGCAGGGTCTTGTAAATTTTTGGGTTTGGAAAAATACAGCTATTATGCTGTTGAAAATGTTTAAGAACTTTTACAAACACTTTCTATAACTCCACTACTTATGTTTAATGAAATATAAGTTAAGACATGTTAAAGATAATTTAAATGAGGCTTAACTTCATGGAGACGTTTCTAGTGGAATTAAGATAATCAACTGGAGGGTTTTCATAGAGTGTTGGACGGGTCATTTAATCCAATAGGACCCCTACATCGACTAAATTTAATATCATTTTTAAACTACCTGATGAGAAGGGAGTTATTTGAAACCTAGTGACATAAA
>JAOXYD010030197.1:0-14181 GCA_028565735.1 Pinacopodium congolense | reverse complement strand
GGTCCTGACCTTACCCGGCGGCGGGCTCATGATCGCCGGCGGGTATAACGGAA
Organism: Pinacopodium congolense; assembly: GCA_028565735.1. Taxonomy (NCBI): domain Eukaryota; kingdom Viridiplantae; phylum Streptophyta; class Magnoliopsida; order Malpighiales; family Erythroxylaceae; genus Pinacopodium; species Pinacopodium congolense. The sequence goes on along the minus strand of JAOXYD010030197.1, from coordinate 14,128 downwards.
GCGCCTACACCGGCGCGGCCGAGGTCTACAACTCGACGGCCGGCGTCTGGAGCGCCGCAGGCGCCATGACGCACGCGCGCTACGGCTTCTCGCTGACGCGCCTGCCCGACGGGCGAGTGCTCGCGGCGGGCGGGGCCGACGGCGGAGGCGCTACGACGACGAGCGATCTCTATAACCCCGCGACCAATACCTGGAGCGCCGGCCCGGCCGTTCCGGAGGCGCATTTCGGCGGAGCGGCCTTGACCATCGGCGGCAAAGCGCTGTACGTCGGCGGCAGCGGCTCCCAGCATGCGGATCTCTACGACGCGGCGACCGGCGCGTGGCGCAGCGGCCCGTCTATGGGCGCGGCGCATCACAGCGCGGCGGTGGTCAATTTGTGGAACGGCAACGTGCTCGTCGCCGGTGGCGACACGGACGGCTATCCGTCCGCGGCGCTGACGAGCGCCGAGCTACTGAGCGTTCCGTCCGTCTCGATCGCGGCGACGGGCGTCTCGGTCGGAGACGACCAGCATTTGAGCGGAAGCCTGAATCTGACGGGAGCGGCGACCGGCTACTGGGACGTGGTGGTGCGAGAGTCCGGCTCGCGGTTCGGGCGTCTGTCGGGCGGTTTCCAGGTGATGCCTTCGATCGCGGGTTCGACGCCGACGCTGACGGTGGCGTCGATCTCACCGTCTTCGGCGACGACGGGGACGAGAGTGTCCGCGGCGGTCGTCGGGACCGGCTTCGACTCGACCGCGGCCTTGTCGCTTGAGCGGACCGACGTCCTGCGCGGAACGTGGACGGCGACGGGTTCGTTCGCGGAAGCTCGCTTTGCCGGAACGTTGACCAAGATGAACGACGGCCGCGTCCTGCTGGCGGGCGGAATGCACGAGGGCTCGGCGACGGGCCTGACCGAGGCCGACGTCTTTAATCCCGCGACGGGGGTCTGGACGGCGGTTCCGCCGCTGAGCGTGGGCCGCAACCAGAGCGAGGCGGTCTTGCTCGCCGATGGCCGCGTAATGGTCGCGGGCGGCGGAAACGGTGGGTTCACGGCCTCGGTTGAAATTTTTGATCCCGTTTCTAATACCTGGTCGGCGGGCGCCTCGATGGCGCACGCCCGCGCGGGTTTCGGGTTCGAGCGCCTGCCGGACGGACGCGTGCTGGCGGCCGGCGGCTGGGACGGCTCCACGACGTTGACGAGCGTTGAGCTTTACGACCCCGTCGCCAACGCCTGGTCGACGGCGGGAACCTTGAACGTCGGCCGTTTTGACCCCGCGATGACGGTTCTCACTAACGGGAAGGTCCTGATAAGCGGAGGAAACAACAACGGCGGCAGCAACGCGAGCTCCGAGATTTACGATCCCGCGACGAATTCCTGGAGCGCGCCGGCGACGATGACCGCCGCGCGCTACTTCCACCGCCAAGTCCTTCTGCCGGACGGCAAGGTGCTGGCCTCGGGCGGCGGCAACAACGGCGGCACGACGAGCTCGGCGGAGGTGTACGATCCCGTCGCGAACACCTGGACGGCGACCGGCGCCATGGGCGCGCCGCGTTATATCCACGCGCTCGTGACGGTGAACTCGACGGCGCTCGAGATCGGCGGAGAAAACACGTCCACGGACCTGGGAAGCACGGAGATCTACGACGCTGCGGCGAACGTGTGGCGCGCCGGACCGAGTCTGACGACTTCCCGGGCCTGGCCGCTGGCGGTGGCGCTCGACGACGGCCGGGTGCTGGTGGCGGGCGGACGGCACGGCCTGGGCGGAGGGACGAATTTGAATACGGCGGAACTGCTCGGTTCGCCGACGGCGCAGATACTAGCCACGGGCGTAGCCGTCGCCGACGCGCAGCATCTGAGCGGCTCGTTCAGCTTGGCCGGGGCCGCAACGGGAGCGTGGGACGTGGTCGTGCGCGAGTCGGGCGGACGCGTGGGTCGCCTAGACGGCGGATTCCAGGTGCTGACGGCTCCGGCGCCGACGCTCGCTTCGATCGCGGTCAGCCCGGCCTCCGCGTCGATCGAGGTCGGAACGACGGCGCAGTTCACGGCAGTGGGGACCTTCTCGGACGGCTCGACGCGGACGTTCGTCTCGTCGAACGGCAATTGGCTGGCCAAGGCGCCCCTGGGCACCGCGCGCACGGGCGCGGCGGGAGCTTTCGCCGCGGGCAGGTTCTACGCGATCGGAGGCGTCCTGACGACGTCCGTCGAGGCGTATGATCCGGCGACGGATGCGTGGACCGCGCGCGCGGCGCAGCCGGTCAACCGCTCTTACGCGCAGGCCGCCGAACTCGGCGGAAAAATTTATGTCGTGGGCGGCTGCGTGAATGCCGACTGCGGCAACGTCACCGGCGACCTGTGGGTCTACGACCCCGGGGCCAACTCCTGGACGCAGAAGGCCTCGATCCCCACGCCCCGTTTCCACCTCGTGCTCGAGGCGGTCGGCGGGAAGCTGTACGCGGCGGGCGGGTTGAACTCGAGCTTCGCGTCCATCGACGTTCTCGAGGTTTACGACCCGGTCGCCAACACGTGGCAGACGAAGGCGGCCATGCCGCTGCCCCGTGGCATGGCCGCAGGAGGCGTGATCAACGGGAAGGTCTATGTGAGCGGCGGCGGCGGGACGTCCACGTCCGACGCGGCCGAGCTGCAGATCTACGACCCGGCCGGTGACGCCTGGTCGGCGGGCGCGGCCCAGCCGGTGGCGCGTCAAATCGAGAAAGGCGCGGTGCTCGACGGCAAGCTGTACGTCATGGGCGGCGTGACCGCGGCGGCGACGGAGGTCGACGGGGCTCGGACCTTGATCTACGACCCCGCGGCCAATGCCTGGAGCGAAGGACCGGCGCTGAGCATCGGACGCTACGGTCCGGCGGCGGCGGCGGGGGCGGGCAAGATCTATATCGCGGGCTCGGCGTTCGGAAACCTGAATACCTCCTCGCTCGAGGTGCTGTCTCCGAGCTCAGAGGTGATCTGGTCCGTGGACGCCTCTTCCGTCGCGTCCGTAAGCGGCACGGGCCTGGCGACGGGTCTTTCCTCCGGCACGGCCCACGTGATCGCTTCCTCCAGCTCGGTCACGGGCCAGGCGTCCCTGACCGTGACGCCGCACCTCGACACCTTGCCGCCCGTCATCTCGATCGCCTTCTCGTCCCCGAGCTTCGCGTCCGCCTCCGGCGTCGTGACGATGGCGACCCAGGCCGCGGTCACGCTGACCGCCGTGGACCAGGCTTCGGGGACGACGCCCTCGGGCGTGGCCGCAATTCGGTACGCGGTCGACGCCTCCACGCCGAGCGCGACCTACTCCGCACCCTTCAACATCGCGGTCGGCACGCACACGCTGTACTACACGGCGACCGACGTCGCCGGCAATCAGGCCGCCGTGTCGAGCGCCTCCGTGATCGTGACCACGGGCCCGGCCATCGCGTCGGTGACGCCGTCCTCGGCGGCGATCGGCGTGCCGTTCACGCTGACCGGATTTAATTTCAGGGCGCGCAACACGACGAAGTCCTTGGTCCTGTTCGACCGCAGCACGGGCACCATCACGACGTGGAACGATACGACGATCGTGGGCAAGGTCCCGGGCCTTTCCACGGGAACGTACTCCGTGTCCGTGGTGGCCTACACCGGGTCGACCCAGGCGTCGCCGGGAATTCCCTTCGACGTGATCGCGCCGCGCCTGGACTCGATCGCGCCTTCGGCGGGCCCGGCCGGCATCATCGCGTTCTTGTACGGCGGCAACTTCGGGCCGCTCGACAGCACGCGGACCCAGGTACTGTTCGGCGGCGCGACGGCGCAGATCTACACGTGGAGCGATTCCGCCATCAAGGTGGACGTGCCCGCGGCGTCCACGGGTGCGGTGGCGGTGCAGGTGCGGCGCCGCAGCCTCGATGGGGGAGAGATCCTCAGCAATACTCTTAATTTCACGATGGAGGGGATGATCCTGACCGCGGTCAACCCGTCCACGGGCCCCGTGGGACGCGTCGTGACCTTGACCGGCACGGACTTCGGGCCGCTCGACGGCGTCAACACGCGGGTGCGCTTCGGCCCCAGCACCGGGACCGTCGTCACCTGGACGGACACGCAGGTTACCGCCGCCGTCCCGAACCTCGCCACGGGCACCTACTCCGTGACGCTCGAGCGCGTGGCGGCGACGTCGACGACGATCAGCACGTTCCTGAACTTCGACGTGACGCCGCTCGTCATGGGGACGGTCAATCAGTCCTCGGGGCCCATCGGCACGATCCTGACGGTGACGAGCACCGGCTACGGCCAAAGCGACACGACGCGCACACGCATCGTCTACGAGGGGGTGACCGTGGCGTTCACCACGTGGAACGACACGACGATCGCTTTCCGCATCCCGGGCTCGACCGAGGGAGCGCACGCCTTCCACTTCGAGCGTCAGGCGCGCAACGGCGGCGTACAGAAGAGCGATGACGGCTACTTCACCGTGGCCAAGCCCCAGCTGTACTCCGTGTCGCCGAGCTCGGCCCCGATCGGTCAGGCCAGCATCACGTTGACGGGCCTGGGCTTCGGGGCCAAGGACAGCCCGCGAACCCGCGTGATGTTCGGCAGCACGTCGGCCGTGGTCGCGACGTGGACCGACGCGGCGGCCAAGGTCACCGTGCCGCCCATGATGGCGACGGGCACCTACGCGCTGACGGTCGAGCGCGACAGCCTCGACGGGATGACGGTCACCAGCTCCTCGGTCGCGTTCAGGGTCCTGCGCCCCACGATTTCGACGATGACGCCGAACTTCGGCTTGGCCAACGCCTTGATCACGATGACGGGCACGGGCTTCGGCGCGTCGCTCGGCACGGCGAAGAGCCAGATCCTGATCGGCGGCACCACGGCGCAGTTCACGGTGTGGAACGACACGACGATCAAGTGGAAGGTGCCGGCCACGCTCGCCAACGGCACCTACACCGTCGTCGCCGCGCGCCTGCCGACGGGCGGCTACGTGGAGAGCAACGGCGTGCCCTTCACCGTCGGCTCGTTCGCGCTGGCGAGCTTCGGCTTCGCGGCGCCGACGGCGCTGTCGGCCCAGCCCGACCAGAACTTCGAGGCGGGCATGAGCCGGCCCGCCGACGAGGGCGGCCGCATCGAGTCCGTGGCCTTGGCGGCCGTGGCGGTGCCGGCCAACGCCTTGAGCGAGGACACCGAACTCACCATCAAGCGCCTGCACACCGACGGCTTCCGCTCGGCCGCGGCCGAGACGGCGAAGGTCAAGGCGGCGGGCGAGCCCATCGAGTTCGGACCCGAGGGGACGCGCTTCAACACGCCGGTGACGATCGAACTGCCCTATGACGTGGCCTTGGCGGGCGACGAGAGCAAGCTGACCGTCAACTACTACGACCCCCTGCGCCGCGTGTGGGAAAGCCTGCCGAGCGTCGTGGACCGGACACGTCATGTGGTCACGGCGGTGACCGATCACTTCTCGATCTACCAGCCCATGGGTCTCGCCCCGACCAGCGTGGCGCAGGATGAGTTCTACTTCCGCGACCAGTACGTGTTCCCGAACCCGTCGCGCGGCGGCGCGTTGATCACGTTCCGCATTCAGCCCGGCCTGGCGGAGACCGTCGAAGTGCGCGTCTACGACCTCTCGGGCCGGAAGATACACGACTCGTCGGACTTCACCTTCCTGGGCGCCATCGACGACGGCAACGGCAAGGGGGCGCAGAATACGTACGACCATACGTGGAGCGTCAACGGCGTGGGGTCGGGCGTATACACATACGTGATCAAGGCCAGCCGCGGCGGCCAGAAGCCGATCACCAAGAGCGGCAAGGTGGCGGTGATCCGATGAAGATAATACTCCCGCTGATCGCGTTGCTGCTCGCTTCACCGCTCTGGGCGGACGAAGGGGCCGCGTTCTTGAAGCTCGGGACGGGCGCCCGCGCCACGGCCGTGGGCGGGGCCTACACGGCCCTGGGCGACGACGCCTCGTCCATCGGCTGGAATCCGGCGGGTTTGGCGCGCATTGAGAAGCGTGAGGCGACGGCCTCTCACGCGGAGCTGGTGGAGAAGACGAAATTCGATTTCGCGGCCTACGCGCATCCGACGGACAAGGGAACGTTCGCGGCCGGGCTACTGTATCTGAGCCACGGGAATATCGACGGCCGTGACGCGATCGGACGCCAGACCGGCAACGTCACGGCTGCGGACGCCGCGCTGTCGATTGCTTACGCGAACAAGAACGAAATGGCCGACTACGGGGTGTCGGTCAAGTTCATTAGCAGTCATATCGCCGAGGCCGAAGCCCAAACCGCGGCCGTCGACTTCGGCCTGCGACGCCAGGTCGCCGAGGTCAAGGGCGGCAAGGTGTTCGCCGCCGCGGCGGTGCGCAACCTCAACGTCGGACCCGGCCTCAAGTACTCGGGCCAGCGGACAGACCTGCCCTTGCAGATCGCGGCAGGCGGAGCCTGGTCGCACGAGCGCGGCGCGGTGACGTTCGATCTGATGAACGGCCCCAACGGCTCGGGCACGGACGCCGCCTTCGGCGGAGAGTGGCGCGTCGTCAAGAACTTCGTCTTCCGCGCGGGCTACGGCACGGCGAGCGCCGTCGCCGGCGGCTCGGGCTTCGACGCGATGCGCGGCCTAAGCTTCGGCTTGGGCCTGAAGTGGGAGCGCGTGAGCTTCGACTACGCGGTCACCCCGTCGGGCGACCTGAGGCAGACGCATCGCTTCGGCGTCGGCGTGAAATTCTGAGACTTAAACTCGTCGGCCTCGTTCTACTCAGTCTGTTCGCGGTGGACGACTTTATGCCGTCCATTACGCGGGCCTTCATCGCGCATGAGACCGCCCCCAGGCCCAATCCCCGCGCGGAGCCGCTGCAGGGGGAGATCGCCCAAGGCCGGATCCCCTGGAACGAGACCCGATATCAGAGCGTGTTTCGGCTCACGCCGCGCGCGTCCTACGACATTTCCGCGCGGGTCGTTGATCGCGACACCTATCGTTTAGGCCCGACCGGCGCCTTGATGCCGGTCGACCTGGTGCTGACGTGGGGACGTCTCGAAGACGAGCCCTACCGCTCGAATATCAGTTACGTGCATACGAAGCGATTCTATAACTGGTCGACGAACGACAACTCTGTCGACTTGAGTTATGTCGCCGGCCACTCGGCCAACGTTCACCTGGTCACGGGCAGTTGGCGCGTCGCCGCGGCGATCGCGCGGGTGCGGAGCGGCGACGTCGTGCGTCTCGAGGGGGACCTCGTGGATATCACGGGGCCGGACGGGTTCGATTGGAAAACGAGCCTGACCCGGACGGACACCGGCGCCGGAGCGTGCGAGACGATCTACGTTCGAGCCGTCACGATCGGCGAAAGCCGCTACCGTTAAGGTAACGAGCGGACCGGGCCGTTTACGAGCTCGCGGGCGTATTCCGTCGCTCGCGACTGATCGCCTGGAGGCAGGACCAATGCCGGCGACGCTCCCGGTGCCCTCGGCGCCGACGGATCGCGCAGAACGAGCAGGTCCGCCCGATCCATGGGGCGGCCATGTAGGTTTTCCGGATCTTGCAGGACCGTGCCGGGGGCGGTCCGGTCGAGGACTTTCACGTAGCCTTCTTTCGCCAGGAAGGTCAGCACCGAGTCCTGAAACGGAGATCGAACGCCCAGGAGCCAGGGGCGGCGGAGAATGACGTATTCCGGGCGGAAAAGCTCCTGTTCGAAGAAGATGTTGTGGTCGGTCGGTATGGACTTCAGCTGAAGCCGGCAGGCCAGCCAGGAGGTCATGAACTCCTCCGACCAGACCGACGCCTGCGGCGGGATCGTTTCGAGCACCTGCGGCGCGACATGGAACCAGTCGAGCTGCCAGTTGGGGATCAGGAGCGACGGCGAGTGCCAGAAACCGGCGCCGGCCGCGACGAGCACCGGAATCAGCAGGAAGCTGCGGCGCTCGGGCGTGGCGAGCCGCCGGTGCAGTTCGGCGAGGCCGCACGCGGCGGCGAACATCAGCGGCCCGAAGACCATCGCGGCGTAGTGGGCGGCGAAATCGTGCTGGATGCCGGTCAGCATGAGCAGCAACGGCGCTCCCGAGATCAGCCAGGGGATCATCTGAAGCGGCGCCGCCAACGGGATTAAAGCGAGATAGAGCACCGAGCGCAGCGTCGGCCAGAGGCGGGGGAAGGGATATACCACCTCGATGGCCGTGCGCAGCGGATGAAATAGTATGGTGCGCACGACTTCTTCCGGCGTCGAGCCGAAATGCGAGTACAGCTGCCAATAGCCCTCGCCGATCTTGGATTGGAACGAGCGGACGACGTGCATTTCGACGATCCAAAGTAAGGCCGCCGCGCCGGCGGCGCCGAAGCCGATCAAGGCGCTTTTCGTGGTCGGCTTGCCGTTGCGGACCGCGTAATACACCCCAAGACCGGCCAAGGTGAAGGGAAATTGCTCGCGCGTCGTGAGGGCCAAGGCGGTCAGCGCGACGCACCAGCCGACGCGCTTTCTACGCCAGCAGAGCATCGCCCAGAGGAACAGCGGCGCCTCGAACAGCGAGTTGTCCACGCTGGCGGACGACATGTTGTAGAAAAAAGGATGGGCGAAGCAGAGAAGCAGCCCCAAAAAGGCGGCGTAGGAGGACTCGGTCGCGTCCCAGATCAGTTCGTGGACGGCCCAGCCTATGGAGCCGATCGCCAGCGATTGGATGACGAGCATGATACGGATGTCGCTCCAGACAAGAAGCGCCGGAGCGAAGAAGGCGGTAATGAACGCGAAATGGATGCCGAGCGCGTTGGCGCCGAACACGCCGATGTTGAGCCAACGGCCGTGGAGAGTGTTGAAGACCATCTGCGTCATCGCGGCGGAGTCGACGGGGAGCTGGAAGCCCCGGTGCTGGCAAAACTTCAAGAAGATGATCAGAGACGTGAACGAAGCGCACGCGGCTAGCGGCAACGCGCGCCGGAGCCACGGCGTCAGCCGCGACTGGCCCTCAAGGAAGCGCGACAACCCCAAACGGAGGGGAGCGTGCAGGAGCGCCGCGGCGGCGAGGGCCCAGCTGATATTCTTTAACCCGCGCATCGTCTGCTGGTGGACCCATAGCGCGTGGTTGACATAATAGAACTCAACCGAAATGCTGCGGCATATCTCGATCACGGGAATAGCGAGGACTGCCAGGGAAGCCGCGGCAACCGCGGCCGTGCTTGGACGCAGATCAGTGGAGATCTTGCCTGATTTAGCTGATTTTGCCTTCAACGGCTAATTCTACTTTTTACGCTCAAATCTTTCGCAGCGGTGCCCGGTGAGTCTGGCGGAGGCCGACAACTTCTGTTAAGCTGACCCCATGCGCGGCGCCCTTCTCGCCTTATTGCTCGTCCTTCCCGCCCGCGCCGCCCGCGACGGCCAGGGCTGGGATTGGCGCCAGAGCAACACCCCGCACTTCATCATCAACCACCAGACGTCTTGGCTGCCGGCGGGGTTCTCCATGGGTGTCGAGCGCGTCCACTCCCGCCTGCGCATGGACCTCGGCATGTTCTCCCCGTGGATGGCGAAGGAGAAGATCAACCTCTACGTCTACGAGGACCAGCAGTCCTTTCTGGCGGGGGAATTCGAGCCGCCGAAGTGGTCCAACGGCCTGGCCATCTACGAGCGAAAGGCCGTGGCCATGCCCACCATGAAGGACCCGCGCAAGATGCTCTCGGTCATGGCCCACGAGACGACGCACCTGCTCTTCGACAGCTATTGGCGGGAGGCGCACCGGGAGCCGCCGGCCTGGATCAACGAGGGTTTGGCCATGCTCCAGGAGGCGGATTCGCCCGAACGCCCGGAAACCTCGATCTGGTACCAGCAGATGACCTTGATCGACCCCAAAAAATTCCCCGATCTCGAAACCTTCTTCGCCGTGACCCCGACCAAGGACCTTCACGACGACTCGGCGGCGGTGGGGGAGTGGTACGTCCAGGCCTACTCCGTGACCCACTTCCTCCTGCGCAAGCACTCCCGCCTGCAGTTCAAGAGCCTGTGCGCGGCCTTGCGCGACGGCAAGCCGGTGGCCGACGCCCTGTGGCTGACCTACCGCTACAAGAAGGTCTCCGATCTGGACAAGAAGTGGCGGACGTGGCTTGCCGACCCCATCCACAAGCGGCGCGTGGCGGCGTTGGCGGGGGATTCCCGCAAGCAGATGGATGAAGGCTCGGTCACCAAGGCCGGGCTGAAGTCGTCCTCTTTCAAGAGTTTCTCGACGAGCTTCACGCGCCCGAAACCGGGCGCCGCCGCCGAATAAATCGCTTAAAATAAAAGGGCAATTCGGCGCCTCCCGGGTCTTGCTTTTCGCCCGTTGCGGGGCTATACAGGGAGTGGCCCGCCGATGCGACGATTCCGTGCCCTGCCGTTTGTTTTAAGCCTGCTCGCCTTGCTGTGCGCCTATCCGGCGCGAGCGGCTTACCCGGTCGTCAGCACCGTGACGGTGGCCGGCACGGGCGCCGGGACCGACGTGATCAACGGCATGGTCCAGGACGCCTCCGGCAATCTGTTCGTCACGGGCTACCTGACGCAAAGCGGCACCGGCAGCGACATCTGGGTCGCCAAATACAATTCCGCGCTCGTCCAGCAGTCGAGCTGGACGTACGACAAGGCGGGCTTCACCGACGCCGCCAGCCAGGTCGCGCTGGATACGACCACCGGAAACGTCTTCGTCACCGGGTTCGTCTCATCGACGCCCGCGAACTCCTCGCGCGACATCTGGATCGGGAAGTTCAACTCGAGCCTCGTCCTGCAGGCGACCGTCACGTTCAACGGCTCGGGCAACGATTGGGACGAGGGTAACGGCCTGCGCGTCTCCGGCGGGATCGTCTACGTCGTCGGCCACAGCTCGGTGACCGGCGGCAAATCCCACTGGATCGGGCGCTACACCACCAATCTCGCGCTGATCTCGACGACGACGTTGACCGAGTTCGACGCCTACACTCTCGACGTGCTCGTCAGCACGGCGGGCAACGTCTTCGTGGCGGGATCCCGGGCGACGGGGCCGGCGGTGTCCGTCGACGCCTGGATCGGGAAATACAATTCAAGCATGGTCCTGCAGTCGAGCGCGACCGTCGCCGGCTCGGCCGGCAACAACGATTCCTACTACCGGATGGCCGACGACGGCGCGGGCGGCGTGTACGCCGTCGGCTACCTCAACACGGCGACGGCCGCGGACCGCTACATCGTTCATTACGATCCCAACCTCGTGAAAATCAGTTCTTCGTTGGTCAACGGTCCCGGGAACTCGAACGAATACTGGCAGGACGTGCTCGTGACGTCGAGCGGGACCTTGCTGCTCGCCGGCGACCAAAGCGAGGCCGCGGGCGCGGGCGGAGTCAACGTTCTCATCGCGGAGTACACCTCCGGCCTCGCGCTGGTGTCCAGCACCTCCTATCGCAGCTCCAGCACCGGCTCCGATCACGCCTCCGCCGTCCTGATCGGGACGAACCAGGACGTGTACGCCGCCGGCTACGTGACGGAGGCCAACACCGACGCGTGGCTGGCGCGCTTCAGCACGTCGACGCTGTTCGGCCTCGTCCCGGCGACGGGCTTCGCGGGCGTCGCCGTGTCGAGCCTATCGGTTCAGTGGAGCTGGACGGACGCCAGCACAACCGAGACCGGCTACCGCGTGATGAGCGGCGCCGCCAACGTGTCCGGCGACCTAGCGGCGAACACGACGGCGTGGCTGCAGACCGGGCTGACGCCCAATACGACGGCGGGGGCCTTGCTGGCCCGGACCTTCAACTCCTCGGGCACCGCCGACACCGGAGCGCTGACGGTCTATTCGTTGACCGATCCTCCCAACAGCATCACCGCGACCTTCTACGGCTCGAGCTGCGCCTTCACCTGGCCGACGATGGCCAACCCGGCGTACACGCGCTGGTCGGTGGAGCGCGGCACCGACGGCGTCAGCTACGCGTCCCAGCTTTATTTCAGCAGCGCCGCCGCGGCGTACACCGACACGGGCATGCTGGCGGGGACGACGTACTACTACCGCATCCGCTCGGCCAACCAGGACGGCGTGTTCTCGTTCTTCGCCAACGCCTCGGCGAGCGTCTACACCGGCAACGGCCCCGCCCAGCCCTCGGGCTTCGCCGGCGTCGCTCAGTCCACGACCTCGATTCTCTGGACGTGGGCCGACAACGCGACGACGGAATCCGGCTACCGCGTCATGTTCGGCGGCACGAACGTGTCCGGGAACCTGCCCGCCAATACGACCTTCTGGCTGCAGACGGGGCTGGCGGTCAACACGAGCTCCGGCGCGCTGTTCGCGCAGGTCTACAACTCGACGGGCGTCGCCAACTCCGGCGCCGTCACGCGCTACTCGTTGGCCGCCGTGCCGACGGCTCTCGCCGCCTCCGGAGTGACGAACTCGAGCGCGACGATCTCCTGGAGCGGGGCCGCGACCCTGTATCAGCTCGAACGCTCCACCGGCGGGGCGTTCACGGTGCTGACGACGAGCGCGGCGACGTCCTACGGCGACACGGGCCTGGCGCTGGCCTCCACGTACTACTACCGGGTCCTCGGCCAGAACGGGGACGGCGTGGCCACGGCGTTTACGTCCACGATCACGGTCGTGACCTTGCCGGCGTTGACGGCGCCCGCCGCTCCGACGGGGTTCGCGGGCGCCGGACAGTCGACGAGCGCGATCCTGTGGAGCTGGACCGACAATGCGTCGAACGAATCCGGGTACCGTCTTCTGGCGGGCGCGACGAACGTCTCGGGCGATCTCGCCGCGAACACGTCGTTCTGGCTCCAGTCCGGGTTGGGCGTCAACGCGAGCTCCGGGGCCCTCACCTTGCAGGTCTTCAACGCCTCGGGTACGGCCACCGCCGGGCCACTGACCCGCTACTCTCTCGCCGCGGCGCCCGGCACGCCGTCCGCGTCGTCTTTGGGCCTCGCCGCCGCGTCGCTGTCCTGGACCGCGGGGGGAAATCCCGGCGGTACGACCTATCAGATCGAGCGTTCGACCGGCTCGGCCTTCGGCTTGAGGCAGGCGGGGACCGGCTCGACGTTCGCGGACACCACGCTGTCCCCGGCGACCACTTACTATTACCGCGTCCGCGCCATGAACGGCGACGCCGTCGCGTCGGCCTATTCGTCCTCGGCGTCCGTGACGACGCCGCCGTTGCCCGTCTATCCGCGCGTGTCCACGGCGACGCCGTCCGGCGCCTCGACCGGAACCGTACTCTCGCTGGCGGTCGGAGGGACCGGCTTCCATTCCTCGGCGGTCCTGACGCTCGAACGTCAGCCGGCGGACCTGGGCACGTGGGGCTCGGCGGGAACCTTCTCCGTGGCGCGCGGCTACGCCCCGCTCGTCAAGCTCAACGACGGCCGCGCTCTCCTCATCGGCGGACTGGTGGAGGGCTCGACGACCGGCCAGGCGGAGGTCGACGTCTACTCGTCGACCGCGAACGCCTGGAGCGCCGCGGCCCCGATGTCCCAGGGCCGCTACGAACACCGCGCCGTGCTCTTGGCCGACGGTCGAGTGCTCGTGACCGGCGGCCAAGCCGTGGCGGGCTCGGTGCTCAACTCGTGCGAGATCTACGATCCCGTCTCCGGCGCGTGGTTCTCCGCCGCCCCGATGGCGACGGCGCGCAAAGCCCACCGCACCGTCCTGCTGCCGGACGGCCGGGTGCTGGCCGCCGGCGGCTACGACCTCACCAACACGCTGAGCAGCGCCGAGGTTTACGATCCCGCGACCAATGCCTGGACGGCGGCGCCGGCGATGAGCGCCAACCGGCAGGATCCGGCCCTCATCCTGCTCGGCAACGGGAAGGTGCTCGTCTCCGGCGGCAACACCAATTCGGCGACCAACGCGTCCGCGCAGCTCTACGATCCCGTCGGGAACACCTGGTCGGCGACGGGCTCGCTCAACGTCGGGCGTTTCCTGCACCAGGCGGCTCTTCTGCCGGACGGGAAGGTCCTGGTCTCGGGCGGCTCGAATAACGCGACGGGTCTGGCGAGCGCGGGCGAGGTCTACGATCCGGGGACCGGCGTCTGGACGCCGACCGGGGCGCTCGGCACCCCGCGCTACATGCACGCGACGACCCTCGTCAGCGGCACGCCCATGATCATCGGCGGCGAGAACGGCTCCGGCAGCTTCGCGGGCACCGAGCTGTACGACGCCGGCTCCAATCTTTGGCGGCCGGGGCCCGCGCTCTCGGGCGGACGGACGGTGCTGTGGGGCGCGG
>JAOXYD010030156.1:0-14183 GCA_028565735.1 Pinacopodium congolense | reverse complement strand
CCTCACCTAGTGTCATTCCACCGCGACCACCGTGGCCTACACCTACTTCAGTTCCACCTCCTTCCCCAGCCTCAGATGATCCTCAGGTTGCTATGATGCAGTATCTAATCTCTATGGAGGGTCAGATCTTTTTTGAGCTTTCTAAGTTTCACTCCGATGTTACTCGTCGACTTGATAGCCTTCAGCATCAGGTTGATGATCTTTCTTCATGCTTTAGGAGCTTTGAGGAATCTCATCGGTTCCGGGATGGTGATGATCCCGCCTTTTAACTTATTTGTTTTTCATTTTGTTGCTTCAGATGTTTTGTTATTTGGTTGTTTTGCTTTCGTAGTACAGGTTTCCATTTTGTTGTTTGTTGCTTTTGTTTTTTAGTTCAGATTTGAGGACTATATTTTTTTACTTGGATTGCTCCTTTTGTATTGATTGTTCACATATATATAAGTGGAGCTCCTTTTGGCTATTTTTCTGTGTTGTTTTTGGTTTTCTTTATTTCAGTTACTGTAAATCAATTCCATTACATCGATGGACTTCAAGGATATATCATACGGGTGTATTTCTTTCCCTTCTTCCCTACCTTATGCATTTCATTCCTCTTTCAAACATTGAGGACAATGTTTAATTTAAGTGCGGGGGAGGGATTTATCTATTTATCACTTGAGCATGGTTTGTTTGATAGTGATTTGATTTATCATTTCTTTTGTTATAGTCTATAAATTGTGGAAAATGTTTTTCGATTTTTTATCCTTTTTATTGTTTATGCTTTCATTTGAATTTAATTATTTTGGTAATTGGATTATCTTATTCATTTTGATTATTAAGGATTGAATGCCTTTAATTTAATTCATAGTTTGCAAGGTAAAGACCTAAGGGTTGAAGGATATTCTGAGTAATTTTATAACGCCTTTGACAACATTAACATCATTCAAAGAAAAAGAACTAGAATTAACCCCCAAAAAAAATATTTTTAGAATGATTACTTGATTAGTTAGATATGTGAGCAAAACTACTCCTCTGATTTTAAATCTTGTGTATGTGTATTTCAAGATAAAAAGAAAAAAAAAGAGAAAAAAATATATAAAAAAAGAACGAAAAGAAAAAGAATAAAATACATGTATATGAGATTTGAAATTAGGAGTGGGGCACAATAGTCAGTTGAGTTACTGTGACAACGATTGAGTAACCGGGGGTGTTCACGACAAAATGTTAACCTTCGCGTAAAAAGACTAAAGTGACCTCCCAATTATTCTACTTGCGAATTTGATTAATTAAGTGATTCATTAAATTTTCTTTTAATTTTTGTTTTAAAAGGATATGGAAATGTCAATAATATGATGCATTAAACTTGGTTAATTGCCTTTTACACGTGGAATTGAATTCTTAATTTAGTTTGACACTTGAAGAGGTATGAATTAAATTAAATGCATTTTTTAATTGATATGATTAATCAATCTTAAAACATTTCCATGCATCAAAATATTTAAAGGATCAAGAAACCATTTTCAATAATTTTGGTGTCAAATTTTGAATTGATTTTCCTATATTTATATCCTATTATAAAATTAATGATGAATTAATTTACTTGAGGAAAAGAAAATGCTTAAGTGTGGGGGAATTGATAGGGGCAATTTGATATGATTTTCATGGTTGATTTTGCGAATTATGACCCCTAATTCAGTGTTTAATTATTTAATTGATGCCCTATAATGCTTGATTTGCAAAATGGAGCTTAATGATGAAGATTGGAGCAAAAACATCAAAGAACACCTCTTGTTGCTGACCATTGACGGCCCCAAGAGAGGGTGCGGCTGCTGAAGAACAGGGGGCGTTTAGCTCTACAGAAGTCGGTCTATAACGGCACCATGAGAGGGTCTCGTTGTACTCCAAGTCAACAATTTCAGATTGGTATCTTACAGATTTCAAACTTGGCGTGATATGCATTAATTCCCTTGTCTTCTGGCATGTGAGGGGTGATCTTCTAGAGTCTGCATGGAGCCAAAACAACAAGATAACATGCAGACATTAGCTAGGAATTAGATCATAGTAGTGAGAGAAGCTCTAGCTTCACTCTTCATTTTTTTCTTTGAACACTTAAGCTTTAAACACTTAGATTTCGAAGTTCTTATTGTATTTTTGAGTTCTGTAAATTAGAGATTGCAGCTAAGACCCATATCTGAGTTTTTAAATCATCATAGGGGATTTTATAACTCAAATTGTCCATTATATTCTCTTGTTTTTTGGATTATATCAAAGACTAAGTTCTTATGTGTATATCTTTGCATATGCTTTGATATTCTTGCTAGATCTTATTGATTCAGAGCTGCTGTGGTGTCTAGATCATCTTAAGGAGTTCAAGGCTTGTCCAAAAGGATTCTGAACATGTCTTGTAACTTCTACTTTTTTTATATTTCAGCTCATTTTTATAGATCTAGTCATATTATGTTGTTTAAGATGTATATCTTGCATATTTTCATTCAAATGTGTGGCTAAAAGTATCTATTGCTATGGATTGCTGTTTTGATGTTTTAGGAGAGTTTATATACATGTTTATCTGTCTATATTTTGCTTGTTGAAGATCTGAATGTACCAAATCTAAGCTGGCCACTTAAGATTAGGTTGAAAGATAGTTTAAGCATGAGAAATCTACTTAAATTGTTTGAAAAATCAACAAAAAACATAAATTAATCCTCGCATGACCGAACCTGAATTTACAACATAACTAAACTTTAAACAAGATTAAATAGAGAAAAAACAAAGTCTCAACCATAGCTTTGTTTTGATTTCGTAAAGGACTTTAATCAGACATTAAATCTATTTTTAAACTCAAATAAACCATCAAACATCTAATCCATAGCTCATTTAAACATTTGGTAATTTTTAAAAGCAATTAAAAATCATTTTCAAAATGTTTAAGCCTAAATATCCAATTTTTAGTTTTTTCCAATTTTCGATCAATTTTTTTAGATTTTCCTAAATAATTATAATCCAATCAACCTAGTAATTAAGTAAACTTTTCCCTGTGGGATCGATACTCAGAGTTTTAAATTTTACTCCACTTTATTACTTTGCAATAGGTGCACTTGACTAAAAAGTATGTTGGTTTTAAAGTAAAAATCATTTCGAGAACTCGTCAATTTTAAAGTCACCTAACCAACGCAACACTAATACTAACAACCTAACATGAATTATAAATGATATGCAAAATCTAAATACAAACACAAAGACTACCTCCCCACACTTGAAGACACATTACCCTCAATGTGGGAAAAAAACCCAAAAATAAGGATCACAAAGATTAAAGCCACAAAACAAAGGAACCATCATAATAAATAACGTAAAACAAAACAAATAAGCAAAAGGAAAAAAAAAACAGCACATGAATAGAGGTAAGAAAACATATGGAGAGGGTGGTGGCGATGGAATTTGGGATGTCACTTGGAGCCCTTGGATCTCAAAGGGTTTGAGAACCTTTTTGGTGAGGTTGCGTTGTTGGTGGGACATCATTTCCAACTTTTCATCCATTTGATTAAGTTTATACAACATTTTATAGTTGTTAGCCTCCACTATATTGAATACTTGTTGCAAACCTTACTCATCAGATTCCTCGCTCGATTTATCATCAAATTTGGGGGCAGCCATAAAACTAAAAGCTTCTAAGTAAACATGTTCTTAGTAAGATTATGAGAACAAGGATACGAAGCTCAATATGGAGCACTAAAATAATAACAATATATTCTAGTTAAACCAGTAGTGTCAATTGAAAAATGATAGTCTAAGGCAATAACAAGATATCCCATGCCTAAATAGTTTCCCCTTTTAACAATAGATTGAACCAGAGCTTGAAAAAAATAGAAAGACATGTGAAGCTTAATTTTTTCATCTATGTGCCACAACAAAAATAAGTCCTAAACAAAACATTTTGTTTCTTTGAGTCTTGGAGAAAATATCATAACATATCAATTTGTGTAGGTGCAAATGTCCTTGGCTAAGAATATAAGCATTTAAAGTATTATGAGGATTGAAATCTAGTAGTTCAGTTAAATATCTTCAATATATTGAGACTAAAAAATCTTGGTGGGTGTCTTTCACCTATGCTTTTGGAAAACAAAAATTTTTATTCAACACTTTTCATCCAATTTATGAGCTTGACTTCTTAGCCTAAACCAAAGCATATTTGGTTTTTTTGATTTATAATGCAAAGAGGTAAAAAATTTAAGGATAAGTTCTTAATATATAGGATAATCCATTTGCACAAATGTTTCTAAACTACCTTTTCTACTCAATTTCAACACTTAGTCCTTAAGACTTATCTCTTCTAAGAGAATAAATTAAAAAACCTAGGCACAAGAATAGTCCTATTTTTTAGAATGGTATAGTGCTCACCTTCTTCTTTGGAGTAAATGGGGAATGAAGCTCTATATTTTTTAGTTATGCCCCTAGCTCCACATCCACCTACTTATATTTAAATTGGTAAGATAGATTCCTTCACAATGGACTTCTTTTTTTGAGGCATGGTGGCTAAATACATGCAAAAACACACATACAAGGTGAGAAGAGTCACAAGAAATGAAAAATAATCAATCTAGTGAGAAGGAGGGGTGAAAGTGAGCAAAGAATGGAAAAGAAGATGAAAGCTATATAAATCTGGAAATTTTTATGGAAAACGCATGCAAACTCACAAGGATTTGATGAAAAATATAGGAAAAAAAATGAGTAAGAAGGTTTGAAAAGATGATGGGGGTGCCAAATATGGGTAAAGAGAGGAGTGGGAGAAGGAAAGAAATGAAGAAGATGGAGAAAGCTAGGGATTTTAAGAGGAAGAACCTGACTACGCGTCAATACCTGTCACAATTGTGAACACCTATCACGATTGTGACAGAAGGTTGTTGTGCCTTTCTGTCACTTTGTATACAAGCCCGAGGCTGACAGGATTTCCCCTGTTTTGCCTTTTTTTTTTTTGGCATAAATGACCTCCCACTTGATGCTAACTCACTCCAAAAATTCAACCTCATGAATTAACATCAAAATCAGCTTAAGAACATCAATCAAACTCAAGAAAACATCAATTAAATAAAAGCAAAGATGAGATTAAAATAAGAAACAACTTAGAAACTAGGAAGCAACACATCAAACAACTTAAGCATTAGGCAAAACATTATTCATTTATGGTCATGACCTTGACCAAAATGTCAATTCAATCATGAAATAGTAAAAGAAAAGAAAGAAACTACTTGTTTTTCATGTGAGAGGGCTCTTACAAGGTAAAGCCTGCATCGATTCCCATTGACTTTGAAGATTTCACCCATATTGTTTTCCAATTCCAATTCTCCATGATCAGGTTACTTTATCTTAACTTGAGCTTAAAAGATAGGAACAAAATTTTTCACAAGCAAATAACATTGCAAGAAATTCGTTCTTAGTAGTAGTGTAGTTCAATTACACCTACATCAAGGTCTTACTTACTTAGTAAATGACATGTAGCTTCTTCTCCTTCCTCTACCAAAGAACTCAATCGATGGCATAGTCACTTAAGTCACACATGATCTCAAAAGGAAATGACCAATTTGGTTAAGTCAAAATAGATGCTATTATGAGTGCTTTCTAAACCTATTAAAAGAATTTAAACTATTGGCATTAAACTCAAAAGGCACATATTTAACTAACAAATGAGTCAAGGATCCATCAATGAGAAAAAAATCCTTAATAAACCAATGATAGAACCCTGTATGGTTAATAAATGCTTGGATGCCCTTGATGTTGGTAGTAAGGAGGAGTTTTTCAATCAATTCGATCTTGGCTTGGTCCACCTCAATCCCCGTGTATGATATCTTATGACCCAAGACAACTCCTTCTTAGACCATGAAATAACACTTCTCCCAATTCAAAACTAAATGAGAATCCTCACATATTGAAGGACTCTATCCAAATTAAAAAACAGTGGTCAAAAGAATCTTCAAAAACAAAGAAGTCACCCATAAATACCTCCATGATGTATTCATTCATTTTTACAGAGATGGCCATCATGCACTTTTGGAAGGAGGCAGGTACATTGCAAAGATCAAAGGGCATCCTTCTATATGCAAAATTCCCATAAGGGCAAGTAACAGTGATCTTTCTTGGTCCTTTAGGTAAATGAAAACTTGATTGTACCATGAATACCCATCAAGGAAGCAATAAAAAGCATGTCTTACTACCCTCTCAATCATTTAGTCTTCAAAAGGTAACAAGAAGTGGTCTTTCTTAGTGGCCAAATTAAGCTTCCTACATTCTATTCATACTCTCCAATCGGTAATAGTCCTAGTAAAAATCTTTTCACCTTGCTCAGTCTCTATCACCGTCATGTCTCCCTTCTTGAGCACTCATTGAACCGGGCTCACCCATTCACTATTCAAAATTAGGTATATAATCCTCATATCTAAAAACTTTACAACCTCTTTCTTCACAACCTTTTGTATACTTGAAGTCAACCTTCTTTGACTTCCCCTCACCATCTTACATTCTTCTTCAAATTTGATCCTATACATAATCACATTGCCCCTAATACCTCTAATATTAGAAATTTTCCATACCATAGCTCGAATCCTCTTCTTGATGATCTCTACCACTTTCTCCTCTTACTCTAAATCTAGTTTATTGGATATAATGATGGGTAGGGTGTGATCCTGAGCTAAAAAGGTGTATCTAAGGTGCGAAGGTAAGGTTTCAATTCTAATGTGGATGGCTTCAAAATGGGAGGGTGATGTAAAAGCATCTTTTCTCTCTAAGGTTTCTTGCTCACCCTCCTTACATAGCTCCTCTTAGTTCACAATCTCATCCCTTTGCACTTCTATAACTTCCTTAACTTGCTCTTCTACTTCCTTCACACATTCATCCACAATGTCATTCTTCATAGAAGCATTTCCTTCCACTGGCTTCTTTAAATATTTACTCATATTAAACTTAATCTTCCATCCCCAATTCTCAATACCAACTTTCCTATATGAAATCCACGAGTGTCTTTTGGCGTCCTCCTTATTTGTCTTCTTCTGCCATATTTTTTTTAAAACCTTTTTTGGCGCCTAGTTCTTTTTATCTCTCTCTCGTGCCTTGTGATATCTGAAAGCTCTTCTTCACTTAGCTCATCAGAGCTTCATGTGCTCCTTATGTTCATGCACCTATAATTGCACAATTAAAAGTGTTAAAAAAACATTCAAACAAAATCACCCAAACTAAACAAGATGCTAAACTACCTATTCGCAATAATGGTGCCAAAAACCTATTAATGCAAAAACTTGTTTTACTCTAATTACTGCAAGTCCATGGGACGTAACTTGTAGTATAAGTAAATATCGTCCCATAAGGATTGTATTTAGTTACCACTAAATTTAAGCAACAAGAACTAAAAAATACATTAAAATTAAATAAACTAGTAAAGACAATCAAAGGAACAAAGCATAAGAATTTGGTAACTTCAAGGTTTAAGACTCGAATTACTTTTATCCCTATTTTATGTTTCTCTTAGCTTACTGATTCAATTATGTTTGACCTAAGATTTCATAAAGTTTAGTTACCCTCTCTCAAAGTGTAACTAGTTTTCCTTAGTTGAAAAAAGATATAATCAGTCTTACAATCTCTTAATCTACAAAACCTTTCCTAAGTATTTAACTAGATATGAAGCAATCGTATTGATAATAATCCAATAGTTAAGATCTCTTTTTAACCACTTGAAAATCTGATGTTCATAGGTTTATTGGGTGCCAACTCTCATTATACAGAGCATCACACATTCCCTAGCTCAATCTCTCAATATATTGCAAGGTATGGGCATAATAAACATCAAAAGCATTCTTTCATTGAATAAATAAACAAGAGCTTGACCAAATAGTTCAAGAGTAATTCCTAAAAAGAGTTTAGCCACCCATGATAATAATAAATCTACCAACCAACATATTTTCCATCCAAAAAAGTAGAAAAGAGAATAAAGAATAAGCTAGGTGAAGCTTAGAATTCTTCTATTCATTACTAGAATGCTGGAAAATCTAGGTGTTGGTATGTCTGGATGACTCCTAAGGGGGATTGAGTTTCTTCTTTTGAGTAGCCACTAAAACCTCTTCTTTGCCTCCTTTCGTATGTCCTTAGAAGATGTGTGGAGGCTTCTAGAGTTTCTAACCCTTAAATATGTCTCTACTATCACCCTCTATGTGTCCAACCAAAGATTTTATGACTTAAGCATGAGGGTTACAAAAAGCTGGTGCCACCCTTTATCACGATCGTGACATGCTAGTTTTCCAACTTTCTGCACTCTTCACTCCTCTAACCATAACTCCTTCTCTATACCTCCGATTGACATGAAATCTAAACTAGATCCCTATAAAATTTCGTAGTAGTTTAAGCTTTATAATTCCCTCTAATGCATCTTCCAAGTCACATAAATCAAATCCACTATTAAATTTCTTCTACCTACATATCCAACCGCCAAAATGCATTAATCCATCCCTTAAATATGCTCAAAATTTTTCCTTAAACACTAAATAATATAAAGAAACAATTAAACACCTAAAAGATAATGAAAAAAATGCAAAAGGTCAAACAAAGGTCAAAACACAAAACAACCCTTAAAAACCTAAAAATAACTTAGAAATATAGTCTAAAAACACATTTATCATAAACTTGTTAGTTTAGTTTAGAAAATTTGTTGAAGCATTGAATTCAACCCCATGCTCCCCAAAAAAAAATCATGAGTGCCTTTAGGAGTTACACCTATGTCTAACAACCTATGAAAGCCTCTTATTAATGATATAATTTATTAATTTAAGTGATTTCATAACTTAAATATATGAGATTTAATATTGAAATGAAATGACCAGCAAAATCTTAATTCAACATAATGATCAATATGAGTAAACCTAAGAATATTTGGTGTTTTATTAAATTAGAAAAATAAATAACAAACACATAAGTCTAGGGTCCAATCTAGATTCAAAGAAATCGAATCACAGCTACAAAAACCTAATATACCAATGGGTAATAAAGAATAATGAAATAGGAAAAATTTTCTCATGTGATTCAGTTCTTCAATCTTTACTCAACCCTTATTGAAATTCTCTCTATTCTTCTTGAATCTAGACTTTGATATTGAATTCCTTCCCTATAAAATTAATTTCATCCCCTATAATCTTGAGTAAGAATGGTTGTGGAATGTTTTGATGCATACTTAGGAAAAAGAGAAGGAAATCTCTATATTGTCAATTTATATGATGTCTCTAATGTTGAAAATATGTGTTTAGAAAAAAAAAGGCTTAGATTTAGCATAAAAGGCTTAGAAATGCGAGTATAGATCTCTTGGGAAAAATAAAATCCAAACATCTTGTCAAGAGACTCCAAAGTATGAAATTTAAGAAATATATGTTTTATGGAATATGCCAACTAGACAAACAAGTATGAAGTTCATTCCATAAAATGAAATCAGTAACAACTTCTAGAACTCTTGAAATTTTTCATATGGACTTATTTGGACCAACTAGGATTGTTACCTTGAAGGTAAATCATATATATTTGTGATTTTTGATGTATTTAATAGATTCATATGGCGTTTTTTTGCTAATAAAGATGAATGCTTTAAGTCCTTCATAAATTTTTCTAAGAAAATTCAAAATGAAAAAGGGTTGTCTATTATATCTATTAGGAGAGACCGTGGTATAGAATTTAAAAATGGCATGTTTTAAATTTTATGTAATGATCATGGAATTTCTCATAAATTTGCATCTTCTAGGACTCCCCAAAAAAATGTTGTGGTAGAAATAAAGAATTAAAATTTGTAAGAAAATGACTAAAACTATGATCAATGATTATGAATTGCTAAAGTATTTTGAGCCAAATCTATTTCATTTTCATGCCATAGAGTAAATAGGGTAAAAACTAGACATAAGATGAACAAAACTACTTATGAGATTTAGAAGGGTAGGAAACCTAAACTTAACTATTTTAGAGCATTTGGGTACTAAAGTTACATTTTGAACATTAAAGATAGCTTATGTAAATTTGATTTTAAAACTAATGAATGCCTTTCTGTGGGATATTCTTTAACTAGTAGAGCATGTAGAGTTCTTAATAAAATAATTCGTGATGTTAAAGAATCTATGCACATTGTATATGAGGAGACTAACCCTTTTGAAAGTAAGTGAGATCTTGATGATGATGATTTTTTTTTTAATTGAAAAGGCTAACTCTTGATAAAGAAAAGGAGGATGGACAAAGAACTCCACAAGAAGCCATTATTGAACTAAGTGATGAAAAGAAGGATAATGAGTTGCCAAATATTTTGATACATAAGAAGGATCATCCATCAAACAAAGTAATAGGTTATGTTCAAAAAGGTGTAACTACTTCATCCCACTATAGGAATTTATCTCATCTCAAATTTACATCTTAAATTGAATCCAGGAGTATACTTGATGCTTTAGGTGATGAACATTGGATTTGGCCATGAATGAAGAATTAAATATGTTTGATGGACCTTAGTTCCTTGACCAAAGCATCATCCCAATATTGGAGCAAAATGGCTCTTTAAGAACAAATTAGATGAACAAGAAAACATAGTAAAAAAATAAAGCTATAATAGTTCTAAAAGGGAAGAAGAAGGCGTAAAGTATAATTAGACTTTTGTCTCCATAGCAAGATTAGAACCAATTAGGCTATTACTTGCTTTTGCATCATATATAGGTTTTAAACCTGTTGAAATGGATGTGAAAATTTCATTTTTGAATTGTTTTATTTAAAAAGGAATATATATAAGGCAACCCTTGGGTTTGAAAGACATGATACACTTAAACACATTTAAAAACTTCCTAAGGCTTTATATGGCTTAATACAAGCACCTACACCATGAATGATAAGCTCAGTGCATGTATTATTGAAAATATATTTATCAAAGGAAAATTGGATACTAATTTATTTATTAATAAATAAAAATATGATATTTTTATTTTTCAAATATATATAGATGATATAGTATTTGATGCTAATAATGATGTTTTATATTAATGGTTTTCTAGGTGCATAAGTATGGAATTCAAGATGAGTATGATTGGTTAATTGCACATCTTATGATGGTGAGTCTCGTCATAAGATACCAAATAATAAAATTACCTAACCTACCTAACTAAATAGCTAGGGCAAGTTAGGATCGATCCCACAGAGAGCTAGAGTGAATTGCTATCTTTAATGTTGCTAAAAAGAAAACAAAAACCCTTGGAAGCAAAGGCATCAAAACTAAATACTAAATATAATTAACGAAACAAAGACAAACAAACAAGAAATACAAAAGCTAGGTGGAAGATATATAAGGAATTGTAGAATTATAATCGATCCTCGAAATAGATAACTTGTGATTGGTATAACATGCTAGTCTATAGGTTCAAACAAGCTTTCAAACCCTCAGTTCTGTCATTTTTTAGATAGGTCTTATATGATAGAAAACCTATCCCTAATCACGAGGCAACCTAGAATAAGCTCTCTAGATTTAATGAAGCCATAGCATTAACAACTAGAGAATGACTAGCCTAAAGCACAATTCACAAGGTCGGATTGTGTAACTTAGAGAATTAGAATTCTATCCTAAGTTGATTAAGTTCACTAACAAATTCAATTAGCTTATTGTTACATATGGAGCTCACTAGGACTATTAAATATCACAAATTCATTCATAACAATAGAATTAGAAATTAAACCTAAGATGGCCAATCTTAAGAATTAATCTTTAATTCATGTAATTTACGCAAAATTCCAATTCAATCTTTACCTAAATCACATTACTTAATCAATTCCTAATCAATTCTCACAATTATTAAACTAAAATCTCATTAATATCCTCCAACCCACAATTAAACTAGCTAAACATAATTGAATTAAGGAAAAAAATTAAATAAATACTAAATATAAATAATTAAAAGAAAATAAAAGCTGAAAAATTAAGAACAATAAAGGAAAAACAAAATTTGACATTTAAATTAACGCAAATGCACATTACTTAAACTATTATTTAATTAACTAAAACCTAATTAAACAAAACTTAAACTAAAAGCTTAAATAAACATTCTAATAACTATAAATTAAATAAATGCAGATTATAAATAAATTAAACCTAAGTAATAGTTAAAATATAAAGCATAACTAAAATAAAAACATGAAAAGAAATTTAATTCAACTTTACTAAAGACAAAATTAATATTATAACTTAAAGAAAACAATAACCTTAACACTAAAATATTATTCAGAACAAAGCAAATAAAAATAAAAATTCAGAAAAGAATCAAGTAAAAATTTAGATAAGAAATTAAACAAAGAAAAATTAAAATGAAAACTATTAATTCAAATTAAACTCCTAATGATCTCCAAACAAGTGCATATGCGTTGTTCTCCTAGACAGATGGTGTGTCCTTGTGCTCGTCCAGTCGTCCCATGGTGCAGTCTGGTGTAGTGCGTGGTACGCGGGTGGAGCCTTGCTCCAGCACTAGTTCGTCCTCACTTGCTCCTGGTCTAGCGTCTCTGCTGGTCTTCGGGTATGCAGGTAGCAGTTCCTGGTGGCATCAGCAGCTCCAAGTGCAGGTCTCTAGCAGCCATACAAATTTAGCTCAAATTTATCTTTTAAAGTATAAGTTAATAATTGATTCAAGACCAATATTTGGCAAGCGTACCGATCAAATCAAGTAAAAACGTGAAATATATTTAAGACCTCGAGTATTGATCCCAGGAGGAATTTTATAAGATGTAAGTACTAGGTCAATCGAATTACAATTATTTAGAGAACACTCAGCTTTATGATTTTATCAAAATAAATAACTAAAAGCTAATTTTAAAATACTATAAAAATTCCAATCAATTGTAAAAGAGCTACAGATTGTGTTCCTAAATTATTTAGTTAAGCTTTAGTATTTGATGATTTAATTGATGGATCATTGTTGCTTAATCTAGGGTCTTCTCTAAATCAAGGCAGCGTTATGGTTAAAACAATGACTTATATCTATTGGTCCTATCCTGGGGTTTGGATATGCCTTAGACTTAGGTAATATACTTAAAGCTTAGGAAGTCTAATCCTAAATCATTCTAATCTAATATTAGTACCCTCGTGATCAACCAATCTTTGATTAGTTCATTGATTTAAACCACATTGTTTATTGACTTTTCTAATAACCTAGGTAGAGACTATCGGATCATAGATTTTCTGAAGGCAATATCCTAAGTGATCAATTCAAGATAAGCATTAAGCATTTAATAAACAAAGATTAATTCACTAGTTATGCATAAATCATTAATTATCACAATTAATCATCCATAAACAGATTCAGAATGATTACTTAACTTAAATTAAATATTAAGCACAATAATTAATCAAAAAACATAATAAATATAACTTAAGCAACAATACTTTAATTAATTCAAAATAACAATAATAATATAAGAAATTAAGAGTTTATAATGAACCAAATTACATCCCCAGATGGTTATCTAACTCTGAACTATGTGTATAAAACTGCTAGAACTTCAAACAACCTGAAAATCTCAAATTACAAAAGAAAGAAAATAAAAACAACATAAAAACTACTTTAATATGAAAACTAACTAAAACTACTGTGTTTTGCTCTAGATCTAGATGCCTAAAAAGTCTGGAGAGGTCCTCTTTATATAGGGTTTGAACAGCTGCAAGTGGAGGAAGAAGACAAATTGAAATTGTTGAAGAATCTGCTAAGAAAACGTGTTTGCGCCTTATAATGGCAGCGTCCACCAATCTACAATGGTGCCATTATAGGATGAACAGCCCGCCGTTAGTATGCAATATTTAACTCCTTTAACGGTGGGTTGCTATCCATCAACAGCGGGCTATACAAACTATCGTTATAGGTCCGGAAACACAATCTTCTTGCATCCTTTCCAGCTAATCTTCAATTGTTCACATTAAACTATAATTGAATCATTTCAAAACATAAATTAAACATTTAAACACTAAAATAGGGGTAAATTGACATTAAATAACATCTAAAAACACTATATATTTTCCCTATAACATTTATTATTTTGAAAATTGGATTGAAAATAAATTTTTATCCTCTTTGTCATACTAAAACTAAATTCTCCATAATTTGTCTTCAAAATACTTTTATAAGGGATAATGTATAGCTTAGACTCATCTATTTTCACTATAATGAAAT
>JAOXYD010030101.1:0-14184 GCA_028565735.1 Pinacopodium congolense | reverse complement strand
TTTGAATAAAAAGTGTTGTTGTTTTTCTTGTGTTATTGTGTATTGAGCAATAGTCACTCCATTGCTTCAACTCAAATTCTCTAAGGTTGACGTGATGAGTGGTGCTTTTAGCTATTTGAGGTGGTGATCAAACTAGTAACCGGGGGTATTTACGACAAAGTGTTCACTTTCGCGTCAAAAGTTAGATGACCTATCAAACAAGCATAGCACAAATCTCATATTATATCACTTCCTCATTTGTATTTGGTTGTTTCATTTGTACTTAGTCATTTTAAACATTCTTGACTATATTTATGTGATGGCTTATGCAAGATGGCTTTAACATTTGATATTATGCATATGGATTGCTTCCTACTAACCTTATGTGTGTGCATGTGATTAACTATGTTTTTTTCATAAAAGAATTAGGATTTGCGAACTTGATTAAAGACATTAATTGATATTTGTTTGTACTCAATTAGCTTGAAACTTCATATTGAGATTAGTTGAGTGAAGTATTTAAATCATTTCTTAAGGACAAGAAATGGTTCAAGTGTGGGGGTATTTGATAGGAATGAATTTTGATATATTTTGACATGTCATTTCATTTGAGTTCATTTCTATTTTTATGAAAAATTTCTCATTTTGTGTTCCTATTAATTTTATGATTAGGTTTAATGATAGAATAAAAAATTTGGATTAAAAGCATGAAGATTTTGAAGAAATTAAAGCTATCTTGCTTCATACAAAATGGCTTGGAAACTGGATGGCTTATGAAGGAATAATTGAAGCTCAAAATGGCTAGGATAGGAGTATGTAAATGTTGTCCAAAAATGACATTAATTATAGCACCATTTGAGAACATTAATCATCACTTGGAGCTATCCAAAATGCATGCTATATATAGCCAATTAGTGATAAAATACAACATCAATTTGATGTCTAAGTGCTGTCCAAATGCAACCAAGTTAAGAGCATAAATAACTAGAGCTTGGAGAACATTAATGATCATTTGAAGTTTTCCAAAAATAAAATTTATTGGTTTTTAAGCAAGCCTTTTATAGCTCATTTGGAGCACAAAAAACATCACTTAAATCTATCCAAAATGCAGCTCTTATATACGTGATGAAGATACACAAAAAGAATGCACATGAACCTTGATCATGGTGGATGTCATGAAGGAGCATTAGACAACTAACTACTCCCACCATGCAAGTTGAAGTAGACCCTCATCTTGCATCAATATGGCAGCCTACATGTGAGTTATGGGAGGATAAAATGACGTGTCTCAATTGCTTTTGGATAACCTTCCATCCACTCATTCAACACACTAGCACATGGCTTAAAGAGAGGAGCAAAATTGACTTGGATAGAGGGTTGGAAAGTCACACACAAGCTTCATCAATTAGGGTCCTCATGCAGACCTACTTGGAGACAAATAATAGCAGCAAAGAAAGAAGACAAAAGCATAAAAACAATGGGATAATAATGGCTGCCATTTGTTTAAAAAACAAGCATAAGTTGTCCAAGATAAAAAAGAGAGCTGAAACTTGAGAAAGGGAGGAGCACGCTCGTTCATCCTTGGAAAGTTTGGAGAGAGAGGTGTTGGCAGCCGAAATTAGCAAGGAGATCTCTCCAAGGTCAACAAAGGTGGCTGTATGAGTAGCTTACAAAGGAGGAAAGTAAGGAGCTCCAAGTGGTGTTGAATTTCGGCTGCACATATGAAATTTCAACTTCATCAACTTGTTTGCTTAAGGTAAACAGTTGCATGCCTTCAAATTCACCAATGAGGATGCAGACATGAGGAGGCAGCCTAGAGCTTCATGCAACAACATGATAAGGAGTTCTTGAGTGAAAAATTTTAGCTATGATTCATGCTTCATCTCATTTGTTCATTGTCTTGTTTTTAATCTTGCCCGAATGTTCATTTACACTTGCATTTGTGTTTCCTTTCTCTTGGTCGAATGTGTGAATGTTATTTCATTAATCAATGCTTTCTATTGCTTTATTAATTGAGTTCTTAGTTAATTAGGTTGATTAAGGTCTTAGTTTAATTATTTCTTAAGTTTAATCAATGTTTGAATTTCCTAATGTTTAGTTAGTTCATTATAGTTAATTTCTTGTTAATGTTTAAACCTATGTTTAGTTATATATGAATGGAGTTTGTTAATTTTATTTTTCCAGATTTTATTACTCTTATTTAAGGTTTGAGTTTGATAATTTCATATTTTTTATTTCTTAATATTAATTTGTTTGATGTTTTATTTCATGAAGTTTTAATCATATCTAATGTGTTTAGTTCATATATGATTAGTAGTTAATCTTTATGCATAATCTTAAGCTTTAGGTAATTAAATTTTACTTTTTACTTAAATTATATATTATGGAATTTTTGTTTAGAATGCTAAGTTAAGTTTTGGTTAGTTGATGGGGATTGAACTCAGGTCTCCTGCGTGACAGTTGGGAATACCTACCACTATACTACCCCAATTGATGAAGCTTGTGCATGACCTTCCAGCCCTCTCTCCATGTCGGTTTTGCTCCTCTCTTTAAGCCATGTGCTAGTGTCTTGAATGAGTGGATGGAAGGCTGTCCAAAGGCAGGTGAGACACGTCATTTTTTCCTCCCATAACTCACATGTAGGCTACCATATTGATGCAAGACGAGGCTCCAGTTTAACATGCATGGTAAGAGTAGTTAGTTGTCTAATGCTCCTTCATGACATCCGTTATGATCAAGATTCATGTGCATGCCTTTTGTCTATCTTCATCATGTATATATAAGTTTCAATTTGGACAAATTTAAGTGACATTTTTGGTGCTCCAAAGGAGCTAGAAAAGACCTTCTTAAACACTAATGAATTGCAATTTTGGACATCTTCAAATGATGATTAATGCTTTCTGAGCTCTAGTCATTTGTGCTCTTAACTTGGTTGCATTTGGATAACATTTACACATCAAATTTTTGTATTTTATCACCAATTGGCTATCTATAGGCTGCATTTTGGATAGTTCCAAGTGATGATTAATGTTCCCAAATGGTGCTCTAATTAATGTCATTTTTGGATAGCCTTTACATACTCCTATCCAAGCTATTTTGAGCTTCAATTGTTCCTTCATAAGCCATCCAATTTCCAAGCCATTTTGTATGAAGCAAGATAGCTTTAATGGCTTCAAAATCTTCATGCTTTTAATCCAAATTTTTTATTCCATCATTAAACCTAATCATAAAATTAATAGGAACACAAAATGAGAAATTTAACATAAAAATAAGAATGACTTAAAATGAAATAACATATTAAAATATAATAAAATTCATTCCTATCATATTTGGATTGCTATAAACCCTAAAATGTAGTGTATATTATTTTCTTTGATTTAATATGGATTTCTATATTTTCCTTAAATCACTTATAAAGTTAATTGAGATAGGTTTTTTAATGTTTGTGACCATTCAAAATTTAACTGCAACTATATGATTTCATATATTTAGATTGACCAAAGAAAATATATGAATATATCAGTTATAGGTGATGCATCTTACATAAAGACTTTAACCTTTGGCTTACATGAGATGTATAGATTAGGTATAAGCTTAGTCAAAACAATAAGTTTTACATAACTCAATAATGCATTCCATTAATTAAATGAGATAGTGTGATCAATTGTTTAATTTGTTCAATTGAGTAGGAATTACATGATTTGACTATGAGCTTGTAATTTAATTTAGGAAACCTAAGGACTAAGATAATCTAGAAATCCATTAAATCAAAGCAATGTGACAAATACAATACATCTTAGGGGGATTAATAATCTAGATCTTAACTTCACTATTATTTGTTTATTATTCCACGTTGTCTTAGAATTCTCTTTATTTATTTTATTTTAGTTTATTTTTTTAATTAATCTATCATCTTTTGAGTAATATAGATAGTAAGGATAGGAATCCTCATGGATCGACAACCTAGACTTATAATAGCTCTACTACTCAGTGATAGGTGCAATTGCCTTATTGTATTTTGTGGTATTATTTGGTTATGATTCTTTGGTTTTTTTTTTTATAAAAAAAGCTTAGGCAGGTTTATATGCTATCAAATTTTTGTTGCTAATGTTGGTTAATGTTTTGATTATTAATAGTTTTCACTCTTTATTAGATTATCTTTTTTTCTTTTCTTTATTTTTATTTCTATGTTTAATTATAAAAAATTTTTCTTTTACTGGTCTTGTATATGAAGTGTTGAAGTGTACATAGTATATAGAACGAAATGGAAAAATAATAACTAGGAAGACAACTAGTGATAAGATGAAGAAAATGTTTCATTTATTAAGTGGAGAGTTGATGGGATGAATTATGATAACTGCTGGAGTATCACTTACAACTCATTATGGGCTGATTCGATCTATTTTGAGTAACTTCCCTTGGACTATTATGAAATGTAGGAAGAATAATTAGGGTTGATAAACCTATTAATGAAGGCCATATTCACATTAGAAGCTCAATTTAAAGGTGTAAAGAGTCTATCCACAATTTCGACAACACAAGTAAGACAACTAGCTAAACTGATAGTAGAATAAGAGCTAGCAATTATTCCTACCATCACAAAAGTGAAGCCAAGGGAGAAAGATAAGGATGACTTCACAACTAGTGAGAGGGAGGTAGTCAAGGTGGTTGAGAAAGCAAAAAAGTGTTGTTGATGTTTTAACTTTCGAGGAAGAAAAACATGTACCTTTATTCTTTAATTTTATTGATATAAAATTTTTTTACTACAAGTAGAAGATGAGATATCAAAATGTAGTTCCCAGGTACCTAACATAGTCTTTCAGGTATCAAATGATAGGTGTTGCAATTTTGGTATTCTCAGTAAAGCATCTTGTTGAACCAAGGGAGGTTCCAACCTTATTGTTTATGATAACAAAACATAATCATTACTAATGATTTAAGTTTATACTATGGAATTCAAAGATAGGTTTATTTCAAGATGATTCCATTTGGAAAGCTTGAAGCTTGAAGGGAAAAGATAAAGTTAAAGGAAAAATAAGAGATACACATGCTACAAGACCTTAGTTAGGATGTTTTTAATATGACTGTAAGTTTTACTCATTTTCCAATTGATCTAGGGGCTCAATTTTGATCATTCGTTGTATAAAGTTTCATAACGTAGTCATTGAATCATTTTGATTATTCATATGGTCTCAAATTATATTCTAAATCTTATTTGAAGTCTCATTCAATGTTTGGATAGTTAAGAATTGCTTTGGACATTTGTTTGCAATTTTGAAATTGAAATTCATTTAGTTTAAACTCTTTTGTTGTTGACATACCTCAAATCTGTACAGATTTGAATTATCAACTTTCAATTTGATTTTTCAGTACTCAAAGCATTGTACACAATTTGCCTAAGATCTTAAGAGTGCATTAGAATTTTAATTCATTTTAAGCACTCAAAATATTAATTGAAGCTTTAAGAAGACAGATTACTCAAAGTTGTCTCTAATAGTTCTTTATTTCCTTTCTTGGATTAAACATCTCTTTTGGCTAAAAGGCTAGGGATGCAATTTAAACATCTCAAAACCCTTCCTAACCCTATATAAATTTTTTCTAAACACTAATAGTACTTTTTGGAGCCCTAGAAACAAAATTGAAAGACAAAAATTGTTCAAACCGCAAAGCTTCCTCCTACTTCATTGTTTGCCTCCTTTCTTCACTATTTTGGTTTAATTTTATCGCTCACCATATTAATATTTTTTTGTATGAATTCATTGTTTTCAGTTAGATTAAGTGCTTAAAATTTTATTTTATCATATTATCATATTTTATGGTATTTAGTTTGTTAGATTAGAGCATAAACTCACTTATAGCATAAAATTGTTTCTGTTTGTTCTATTTTTGTTTGTTCTATTCTGACTTTAATAATGATTCTTGCCATCTTAATCTACTTCTAAAATTGTGGAATTATTTTTTTTTCTATTTACTTAAGTTTCTTAGAGTGTGTTTAAGTTTTATTTCTAATTTTTGGAAGATTATTTCATATTGTTTAAGCTTGTTTTACCATATACACTAAAACTATCTCAAATTTCTATGTTCTTACTTTAAATGTGATTCTTCCTTTCTTAATCTACTTCTAAAATTTTGAAATAATTTTTTGCTATTTACTTAGTGTCCTAGAGTTTTTTTAAGTTTTTTTTGAATTTTTGGAAGAATATTTAATATATTTTAAGCTTGTTTTCCAGATACACCAAAACTGCCTCTAAATTTTCTATTCTTGTGCTAATCTCAATTTTGTCTATATATATCAATTTCTAGACCTGAAAATTTATTGTGTTTAGTTTATATAAGTCTTAAAACTTTCGAAGTACTTTGGGTTTGATTTTTGAGCACTTATATTACTTGTTTAAGCTCCAAATTCACAAGTTACTCAAATTTGTCTAAATTTACATACACTAGTTTCATTCATATATTTGGACATTCAAATCTGAATTGATTGCTTCTAAATTTTTGTTTTCTATTTTTCTAAATCATCAAGATATTATTGACTATTTTAGTGATTTTTCAGATGCTTATTTAAAATTTTTTGAAGCAATTATATTTTATTTGATTCTTCAGGTTGTCATTCATTATTCATACACGTTTTTAGTGCATTAAATTTGTCATATTAAGTTTTTTTTAAGCTTTCAAGAGTATTATTGATCATTGAAAGTAATTGGAGACCTTAGTTTAATTGTGCTTTAAGTGAAACGCATCTTTAATTGTATTTGATTACTTGTAATGGGGATTATTGTTTTGTTGGATTGGTTAAGTGTGTCGAGCCTCCTGAATGTCATATAAAGATTGATTAAAAGGTTTCTTTTCACCTTAAACAAGAAGATTGTGTCTTATAAAGGCTCTTCTTTTCCTTAAAAATATTTAGGTTGTAAAGGATCCTTTTTTTCCTTGAAAAGATTTATCTTATAAGAGTTACTCTTCACCCTAAAAGAAGATTGTATTTGGTTTTTAGTTGTTAGTAAAAAAAAAGATATCTAATAATTATTTGGAGACAACGCATAGTCTATCTTTGGGGTAGATTAAATTATATAAAACTTTGTGTCTTTCTCTTCCCTTTTCTCTTTTACTATTACTTATTTTGTGGCTTGGCTATTAGTCTATTGTTATCAAATTAGCATTCAAATTTTCATAGCATATTAGATTGTTTTGCTTAGGGGACAAGTTTAACTAGTTGAAGAAAATTTTTAATCACTCAATTGTCACCCCCCTCTTGAGTGCCTTTAGGGCTTACACATCTAGTATTTGAAAAAAATTGGTTGATGGTATGGATTAAGAAAGAGAACAATTATTCTTTAACATTAAGGTCTAGTTAAAATATCTTAAAGAGGTGTTTACTGGGAGGAAATTAACATTTATTCTATCCATTTTTATTTTGTTTTTCTTTGATTTTTAGGACTTATTGCATTTAGGTTTGTATTTTTGGGGTATTTTATTCTTTTGCATTTACATATTAGTGTATACTTATGTGTCTTTGAGCTTTTTTTTTTAATCTTGGTTGCCAAATTATTTTATTAGTACATAATTTTGTTTGAGTTTAAGTTTGTAATATTTATGATTTTATTGTATAACTCAAGCTAGTTGTTAAATATGGATATTTTATTATTTTAAAAACCTTATATTGATGTTAAACACTCTTTAGGTGATTTTTATGAAACAAAAGTTGGTGTCAATTTTTGTTTGAAGTGTTTAATGAATTAAGTTAGATTTATTTTATGTTGGAATTGTTCATGACTAGCATGTGTTATATTTTTATTTAGGATTACTAATGGCATAAGTTCTTAAAGATGGTTTAATGTTAATTTTGATTCATGCACACCTCATTATCATTTTCCATTATATTTAATTGATGAACCCAGGATGTTGCTCTTATATTTAGGATTGATAAATTTAAATGCTTCAAATGCCTTAGCCTTGAACCTATAGAACACATTACGTGCCTTAGTTCTTTTGACTAACATTACCTATTCAAAGATCATTATAGTATGTATGAATAGATGATATGGATTATAAATTGAATGCCAGGTGTAGACATAGTTATTTACACTTATTTTAAGTGACTAAATGCAATTGTCCCATTAATAGGAGCAGTAAGAAAAGTGAAAAGAGTTCCTACAATTCCATCAGCCATCATTTTCTTCCAAAATAGTTCTTAATAGTTATGCACATGGATTTTAATTTATAGCCAACTTTTATTATCTTTTATTTTGTTTATTTATTGTTGGAATTAGTTTTATTTTCATTTTATTATGGATGTTTAAAGACTTACATCATGTAGGATTTCTATTTCTATTTTTTATTTAATTTTTATGTTATTCTCTCAATCTTGATCTAATCTTTTGTAAAAGCTTGAATTTAGTGATGATATTTATGGTGGAGCAAGCTTAGATCTCCTTTCTCTAATATATCTTTTAGTATGGAATGGAATAAACCTTCTCAAGCCTTACCTACAGATTGAACTTCATTATTTAGGAGAGTCAAGTTCCTTTTTCCTTTTTAATACTTTGTGTGATTTAATTGCTTTCATAATCGAAGTTGAGGAAATTTTGGTTTAAAGGTTGAGATGGAGATGAACTTTGTTAGCTATTTATATATCACACTTGACTAATTGCGAGTCCAATGGGAATGACTTGAATATCTAATCTTTGAACTAATGAAATTAGGAGTTGAGTTTTAATTACGATATTTTAATTTAATTGTTGTTTTTGATTTTTTTGAGCATTGAGCAATTCTTTAATGACTTCCAACCCAAATTAATCATTTAAGAAATGTAAATGATTTATAAAATAGTCACGACAGGTATAAGACTAATACTTAAGGACCCAAAATGATATAAGTACCAAAAGTTTGATGAAGTTTTATTTTTATAGGTAACCTCAAAGGTAAAAAGGAATAAACTACCATTGTTGAACCAAATGGAAAATTAAAATAAAGAAAAATGATGCAATACAATTTGAGAGTGTTCGTCTTCTTCAAATCTTATCTATGTTTGAAGAATTCCATTTTTGCAAGAAAAACCTCTTGCCATCGTGTTTGATCCTACTATTTTCTCCCTCTATGGTGAAGTCTCATGTGAAGAAGTTGAAATTCTACTCCAATTAACTTATTAAGTTGAAGCCCTCTATGGATTTCCCTTAATCACAATTAGTTTGTTCCAATTTTGAATTCATACATATGTTTGGGTTTTAGAATTTGTTTTTTTTATTTGAATTGAGTTTTTTAGATTAAATTGACAGTGTTCTCTTGAAATTAGAAGTATAATAGAGGTATTAGGACACTCAATTGCAAATCTATTTGTTAAATTTTATTTTTTTCCCCAAGTTTAGATTTTATTTTGAGGTTTTATCCAAATTTCTAGTGAAATTAATTGTTTTTTTATGAAATTTATCTTTTAGAAATTCAATTAGATGTTTATTTAAGACTTTTTCAATCAATTTCATTTTTTGTGTCAATATTTATTTTTCCCAAATTTTCAGATTTAATCCTTTGATTATATGTTGCGCTAGGTTGATAAGCATACCGTTGTGCTTCATGAGCATAACATTATAATTCATAAGTAGACTGCCTTACTTTGCGATATTCTCTCTCGGCTTCCTCCTCTGCCTCCTTTGCCTCTATCAAATCCTTCTTAGAGATTTTAGTTGTTGATTATTGACATACTATTGTTATGTTTGATGTATGACATTATACCCTTTTATTTATGTCATTGAATCTTTCTTATGAAGGTGTTTGCTCCATGTCTTTTTCCCTAGTCATTGTAGTTTCATATTACCTTGGTTAAAGTTTTTCCCTTGCTTGGATACAATATTTGTCTTACGATTGATATATGTGCACCTTTTTTATGATTCCAAAAAGGGGTAAGAGTTATGTGATATTATGTTTTATTAGGATAATTAGGATATTATGTTCATGTAGGGGGAGTATACTTTTGTTGCTCCCTATTCTTATTACATAAATTTAGGGAGAGTTAGTTTTCACTTTGATAATTATGATGGTGGATTTAAAATTTGTACTTTTGATGTTTTTTAATTCCTATTTAATTTTGATATATTTAGGGGAAGTTTATTAAAGTATAATGTTCATGTGAATTTTGGTTTATAATTATTGATGTTAGTTTGACCATAATATCACATGGTTTTGTCATCTCTAAAAATGGGTAAATTGTTGAAACAAGCTAGTTTCCACCTTATTTTGAGGATGATAAAACAAACTTTATTACTAATATTATGTTTCGGACTGTATTGAAAGATAGGTATATGGACAAAGTATTTGAACTCGCTTAAAGAGCCTTGTAATTTGAATAGATATTATGAATATCATATATGAAGACTCAAAGTTATCAAAGAAGCGAATTAGTTTGATAAAGGTTTACTTATGTATTCTTATTGTAAGTTTTGCTTAATTTTGTTTTGGTTATTTAAGAGGCTTACACATGCATATGTGCATTCATGAATTAGAAAATATTTGTAGGTATATAATCAAGAGGATTTATGTGCTTAAATTTATATGTGGATAATCTTCTTAAAGTGGGATTTTATTAAATAAGAATAAATTAATAAGGTTAAATAATTTGTATACATTGGAAATTAGATAAAAACATGTGCTTTTGATTGTAAAATGTGTTTAATTTAGATAACTATTATTAGATTTTGTTTAGGTTAAGATTAAAGTATTTTGGGTCAAAGTGTTGCTGAGCTGCATCGGTCGGTCAACCGAATGAGTAAAGAGATTGACGGAAGGTTAATCGACTGCATCTAATCTATCAGTCGACTGAATTTCACAAATTTAGAGCGTGAGTAAAGGGACAGTTAGATTATACAACTATAAAAGCATTGATTATGTACAACATTATTGTATCTATTGCAAAACGACTAATTGATTATTTTTATATAAAAATAAGATGTTTTAGTGTGGCTTCAATGGAGTTTTTATCAAGTCTTATACAAGAGTTATTACAAACATCTTTTCAAGTTTTTATGTGATTTAGAGTTAAATTTGTGAGCTTTATTATTTGTTCTTGTGTGAAGCGTCTTGAGAGCTTTGTTATGCATTAATTTTTGTAAAGCCTCTATCATATACCAAAGTGAAATTAAGTGAATCATTTCTTAAGAATTGTTTTTATGATCTTAAGAGGTCATTCTTTAGCCTAAGGAAAAAAGAGGAGTGAAGGTTATCCTTAAGCGGTGAAAAAGATTATATTATCTATCATTGTATTTTTGCTAATTACATTAGTACAAAAATCTCAATAGTGGTATTAAGGACTAGACATACAAGCAAGTAGATGGCTCTGAACTAGAATAAATCATGAAGTTTCCTTCTTCCCTTTCTCTTTATTTTTATACACTCAGTTTATTTTTGTTTAGTTTTCATTTCTTGATTAAATTAGTGAATTTGTTTATCTTCCTCATCTTGTAAAAATGGTTTGCATAATTTAAATGATCTTTCATTAAGTTCCTAATTCACCCCACTCTTAAGTGCCATATAGGTCTAATAGTTCTAAGTATTCAACTAATTCGTCATGATTAAATATAACATCACAATCATTTTCATTATAGGTTAAAATAGAGAAAGAAAGTACCTCATCATTTTTCCGTGAAACACATATGTGCCACTTCTTCTTCTACTTCAGACGCACTTGCGAAGGTCTCATTTTTACTATACTCCTCTCTTAATACCTTGAATGCCATGTTCCTTTTCTTTTAGATGATCTCCTCCTTTTTTTTTTTTCTCTTTTAGCCTCATTTTATAGGTTATAAGGGATCTAATCAACACTTCTAAGGGGAGGACATTGAAGTCCTTTACTTCTTTTATGGTAGTTACTATTGCTTCTTATGTCTTTGGTAGAGATCTTAGTATCTTCTCACCAGTTTAACGTTATTATTTGGTCTTACCTCACCCTTTGAGAACACTTATAATAGTTATAAATCTAGCATATATAGAAGAAGTACTTTCATCATGAATCATATGAAAGAGTTCATATTAGATTTATTAACATGCTAACCTTGCTTTCCTTTACTTGATTGTTTTCATCATTGATAACTTCTAAGGTATGCCCAATTTTGTAAGCAGTTTCACACATCCATGCTTTACTAAAATCATTTATTCCTAGGGAATGAAACAACATCCATATGACCTTATTTTTTAGGTAGCAATTATATCAAAGAAAGATGATCTACTAATATTTTGATCTTTTAAGCTAATGGATGGGACTAATATGTTGAAATGTTCTTTATTGTCATCTTTACTCACTGTTTCATTAGAAATAAGCATATGTGAGATCTTGTCTTTAATACCACTTATGAGTGCTTGATAGCACCTAAATTATTCATGTTTTAGGTATGCTTCATGATTAGCTTGAGTTCAAGGAAAATTCCATGTGACTTGTATGCATATTTAGTTAATTCTTGAATAAGATATTATTTATGTTTTTTCAATGATTATTTATATTTTTATAGGAATTTGGTTGGTAATTATATGCACTTTTGAGTTGGAAGAGACTTGGAATCAATATGGGGAGCAAGAGCATCAATTTATGATGCTTTACACCAAATTTCAAGGTCAATAGATGAATGATGGAAAGTTTGTCTAGAAAAAACCAAGAGGAGCAAATAGTTAGAGCAAGCCATTGCCGTGGGCCTCCCTATGGGATCTATCCATAATACCCTATAGGAAGTGCCACGATGATTGCTCTTAAAGCATACATATCATAGAGATGATTTAATGCTTTCTTGAATTGGTTTTAAGGGATAATTTATGTCATTTATGTGCATATTGAGATAAATTTTTTAAATGAGATGTTGCTTAGCCATTTCTATGATTGGCTATGTGTATACAGGACTTTGGTGAGCATTTGTTATGGCCAATTTGATTGAATTTTGATTGATTACTTGATGAATTATGACCCTAATTATGTGATTAAATGGTTAGTTTATGTGTTAAATTGTTTAATTTGCAAGATAAAGTTTAAAATTGAAAATTTTGTGCAAAAGGATCAAAGTTTCAAATCTTTGGTGTCGTTGTCGGATATTATGACCTTAATATTAGGAAAATTAGTGTCAATTACTATAGGATTCGTAGAGATTGTTTTTATAATTTTTCTTAATTTTTTCTACATTTATTTTTATATTTATTTTAGTTGGTGTGTTTTTATTGTTTTTTTACTTATTTTATTTATCTTGTTTGTTAATTTGCTTTAATTTAGTTTGCTATTCAAATTTGTATGCATAGTCGGGGACACAATCCCGAGCGAGTAGACTTCCATCGAAAACTCGAGTATATGTTGAGGAAGAAAAAGAAAGAAGCTGGTGAAACCACATCTGATCCTTTAGAAGTAAGAACATCGACTGACACTGAATCAGAACCCATAGAGATGGATCCTAAGGA
This sequence comes from Pinacopodium congolense, assembly GCA_028565735.1. Classification (NCBI taxonomy): domain Eukaryota; kingdom Viridiplantae; phylum Streptophyta; class Magnoliopsida; order Malpighiales; family Erythroxylaceae; genus Pinacopodium; species Pinacopodium congolense. The sequence goes on along the minus strand of JAOXYD010030101.1, from coordinate 783 downwards.
ACATGTAGTTGTAGGATCTCAAGTAGAAAATAGAGAACTAACTATGATGGACTTAGTTTTAGGGAACAGAGGTAGACATGTGACTACCATTTTGTCACTTAGAGTTAATGATAATAACTTTGAAATCCCATATAATATCATTTGCAATTTGAGGTTTAGCTTTAGAATATCCCAATGAACATTTGCAAAACTTTCTTGACAGTTGTGATCTTTTCAAAAGAAATGGGGTCTCTGATGATGCAATTAGACCTATAATTTTCCCTTTGTCTGTTAAAGACAAGTCAAAAGCTTGGTTGTCAATACTTCAATTTGTTTCCATTACTACATGAGACGAATTAATGAAGATTTTCCTTCATAAATTTTTCCCTCCTGCAAGATAGCAAAAATGAAGACTTAGATCAGTTCATTCTTGCAATATGAAAATGAAAGTTTATACGAGGCATGAGAATGGTTTATGGATATGCTTGCAAAGTGTCCAAGTCATGGATTTAACACGTGGTAGCAAATTGATATCTTTTACACTAGATTGACATCTTCGACTTGTAACACCATTGATGCTGCGACTAGAGGCAATCTAATGCATAAAACTATAACTGAAGCTTATAATCGCATTAAAGATATGGCTACAAATAGTTTTCAGTATAATTCCAAGCACCATCCAAGGAAGCCATATGGTATTCATAGATTTAATGACACGACAACTCTTGTAGCTCAAATGGAATGACTGAATAAGAAGTTGGATAGTTTAATGAGTGGAGCTAGTAGTAGTTCTCATAAAGTTAA
>JAOXYD010030080.1:0-14185 GCA_028565735.1 Pinacopodium congolense | reverse complement strand
ATGTTGGTCTCAAATTAAATTGTTAAATTGTGCATGAACGATAGATTAATTTGAGCTAATTTTGTATGTGGCCAACCGCAATCAGTCATCGGCACCATATCCTTCCTCCCTCTCTTCTTGTCTAACACGTTCACTGCCTCATTAATATAAAGACAATAGGTTAATGGTTATTGGATGTTAACATTATCATATATAAATGTTTTGTTTAGTTTTCATTCATTCCGTCATAATAACACTAAAATATGATTAAACAATAGCATAAAAATTTCAATAAGGCGATTGAATACATTGATATGTCACATACTTTTAAAAAGGTAAATGCACTTGTAATTCTTTAACTCTTATTTTCTCTTATACCTATCATTTTTTAGATATTGTGATGCCTTTATAAGTATTGAAAGATTGGCATGAACATTTTTTTTTACTGAATTTTTAAAGATCTGATCTATAAAATGCACCATCACTTGGATTTTTTTAAGTTTTTCTCAATCATCTCTATGCAAACATGGAAAGTTCATGATATTGGTACATCACAGTACCATTTTCTTGTTAGATGAGATGTGAAGAAATAAAACTATAGGAAAGGTTTTGAATGTGTAACTTGACAAGCTTCAAACAATAGAGTATAAATGTTATATGCTAGTCATCTTTTTTTTAGGGCCAATAGCCGTTTGTCTTGTAAGGGGTAAGTGTACTACCTTTCTATATAATTATTCTTACCATGATTATTTCTACTGTTCAGCCCATCTATATAACTAAATTGTAGTGACTCGATTCCTATATATATATATATATATAGGAATGCACTGTTTAGAGAGTCATTTCACATGCAAAATTGTGAATTACATTTCATACACATGCTTAAATTGTGATTTGAAATAATGGTAAATGTGTTAGATGCATTCAATTGATCATTTTCGGATATAAATGATTTTGATGTGATTATCGTGCAACTGTGAATTTATTTATGTCTTGACTTATAAATTTATGATTTGGAATGATTAACGGGATGAAAATTGAGGGATTGGTGTGATGATAAATGTTTATGAAATGGAAAAGGGTGGATTGATGAATTATAAAATGTTTTAGGGAGGAGTTTTTAATTTAGACGTTGGAGTCAAAATTTGATTTCAAGATTAAAATCTAGTCTAACTTTTCAACCCATTTTTTGTCTTGAAAGAGTGCTAATTTGAAGGAGTATAAGGAAGAAATGTTGTAGCACTAAGCATTCTTTGGATTTTGGCAAAAGAATCAAGTCAAAAGGATAAGTATAATGAAAGGTATGGCTATTTTACTAAATCTGCTCATGTTAGGATACTAATTCGAGAACCCTAGATTTTTCATTTTAATTGAGAACCTTGGAGTCTGAATTAGGGTGCATACATGAAAATTGTTTGTATATGTCTTGTTGATATGCCTATAAAATTTCATGATCAAATGATGAATGGTTAGCGAGTTATAGTGATTTAAATAATGCATGACAAGTTGAAGAAAGTGATTGGTGTGGTATAAACTAATGAGAATGTGACATTTGGACCAATTATGTTTCATTCATCAGAATGTCAGGTAGGTGTCCTATGAGAGTGGGATACTACATAAATAATGAAGTTGGGTCAAGATACTATCACGCCTATACATCCACTGACATATGACCCAGTTTTTATTATAACTTAGTATCACTAATCCAAATTAGAGGGGGACCAAATACTTCTTGTACTCATTTATGAGTTTTCAAATACTTGGATATAAAAGACTAAAAAACAACATATGGAAATCATTCAGTGTTTCATATATCCAGGGATCACATATGAAGTACGTGTGAGAGTTAAATCGTGTGGAAAAAAAGATGTCAACAAATTGTTTCGTAAGGTCAAGCATATATTAACAAAGTAGTTAGTAGGCTCTTTCATTTGCATAAGGATTATGGTTACAAAAGACGATGAATGATACCCCATATATATGTTAAATCAACTAGGTTTGAGGTTATAGACAGTTAGATTTGGCGTCCTCTTAGTAACTTCATCTAGCTTTGAAAAAATGTGACATAGTCTGTAGGTAGTAGCCTAAACAAGGACTTAATGATGATATGTATCTCATAGGCCATGTAAATGAAATAGCTGGTTCAATGGCTCTTTTCTTATGCACACTTTCTAACCCTAAATGACCATTGGTCATTCACGACTTCCAACCACAAAGTTCAAAGCAATATCAAGATCTGAATTTTTTTTAAGAGCATTAAGTGTGTAAGTAGATGTGTTTTCAAAAGAAAAATACTCATTTATGTATGAAATATTGAGTATCTCAAGCTTCCATTAGTTATAAATCAAAGTGGCCATGCTCAATGACTTTAGATTGCAGTAACTAGATTAACTATTTGGTTGCTAATGAATTTTCTTACGACATGTAAGTGGAAGCAAAATAACAAGCGTTCCTAAACACATTAAGAGTGAAATGTACATTCCTCCCAGGATCATTTAGAACACACCAGAGCATATATGGCCAGACAAGTGACTAGTTTGATGGCATTTTACTCGCGTGGTATTTTCATGTCAATTTAATCCACGTCTACTTATGATCTGTCTAACTCAATGAATGCATTAGGGGGTATCATTGTATGAAATCCATCTCATCATCTTCATTAATACCCTAACAAATATCAAAAAGGAATGAAGAGGATGCCTTTGCAAAGATGAGGGGGCAGGATTTTTCATATCATTACATCATTCACTGATCAAATTAATGGAATTGGAGTCATTCAATTCTATTGTAAGTGAACTAAGTTAGGAAAAACGTCTATAAATACCTGCCTTTGATTGAATTTGGTGGGAACCATCTTAGATCTTCCAATATTATTTTCTTACCCAACATAGTGAACATTTCTACTCCTAAATGTCATCCTCTAAGAAAAAATCCAAGGATTTTTGCTTACAGCATGGTCAACTTATAGGTATATATATGTAATTTCAAATTCGAGTTATCTGATTAGTACCTTGGTTCATGGTTCGTTTCTTATATGAACTTAACATTCTTATCCCTCTATGTTCTTGTTCTTTCAGGTCAAAGAAGCTATGAGTTGTGATCAGATTAATACACTTAAGTTCAAGGTGAATCTAGGCAAGCAAATCATAGAGGGAATCCATACTCAGATTGAGATGCTTAAACTTAAGGTAGTAAATATATGGTATTGAACTGTATACGGTTAACTTATGCAATTATATGTTGGTTATTCTTTGTAAATGTAAGGTTGTTACCTTTGTTAATGTACTTAAACCCATCTCATGCAGATTATGGTGACCAAGTAGAGGCTTGATAAACTTCATCTTTCCCATGTTTTTTAAAAGATGCCAAATTTCGAATAGCACTAGGCATCGTAATGACTAACATAATAATGTGGAAATTATTGTGATAAGTGATGAAAAAGCAGAATATTGATGCTCAATAATGGTAAAAGTTGTCGCGAGTTCACCAAATAATAAAATCCCTAACCTAACCTAACTATGTAACAAAGGCAAGTCAAGGCCGACCCCACAGAAAGCTAGGGTGCACTAAAGCTATTTCAAAGATTTCCTAAAAGAAAAACAAAGAAAATAAAAATCCATGGAATTGAGCAACATTAAAATAAAAAGTTCAAACACACAATAAAATAAAACAAATAAGAAAAAAATCACAAAAGAAATAAACAAAGACAATAAAAGAAAGCTGAGTAGAAGATATATCAGGGATTTAAACTTATATTTGATCTTTGAAATAAATAAATTGTGATTAGTCTAAGATGCTAACCTATAAATCCAAACAAGCTCTTGAATCCTATGTTCCACTAATTTTAGACAAATCCAAAAAGATTTGAAAATATCCCTAATTACGTGACAACCTAGAATAAGCTCTCTAGATTTAATAGCACAGCAACTTTAAGTACTAGGGAACAACTAACCTAAGACACAATCTCATAAGCTCTGATTGTGCAACCTAGAGAATTAGAAGCTTAGGCTAAGTTGAATAAGTTCACTGATAAAACCAATTAGCCTATTGTTACCCATGGAAATCACTAGGATTGTTATGTAATAAAACTTCATCTTAGCAATAGAATTAGAAATTAAACATAGGATGACCAATCCTATGAATAAATCTTCAATTCATGTCATTTAACTAGAATTCCAATTCGGCCTTAACTAAATCACAATACCCATTTAATTCGTAATCAATTCTCATAATTATTAAACCAAAATCCCATTAATATCTTCCAAACCAAGCAAAACCTAAGCTAACATTACAAAATCAACACAAATAGCCAATAAACTAATAATAAACATAATAAAAGAGCACAAAAAGGGCTGGAAAAAGAAATTAATACCATAAATTAACTAAATAACAAAAGTTCAACACAAATATTTTTAAAAACTTAACTAAATAAAAAGAAAAATAAAAAGGAAAGCATTAAACTAAAACACTAAACTAAAGCATTTAGACTTAAGGAAACATTTGAAAACAAAAAGAAACATCCAGAGTTAATACAAAGAACAAGGAAAATGAGAGAACAAAATGAAAAACCCAAGGAAAATCTAAGAGAAACGTTGCTGCCATCCCTCATTGGAAAGCTTCTTAAGCTTTTCAATATATGATGTGGTCCCTTTATATATGGAAAGCTTTTTAAGTTTTTTTTTTCTCATTCTCCTCCTAAGGCTACATACTCTCACATTTTAAAAGCTCCTCCCGTAATCATGTTTTTCTCCTAGAAAGTTTTGTATCATGTGCTTTTCTTTTTATGCCTTTTTATAAAAAGACAATGTCCCACTCATCCAAAGTCTCCTGTTTTGTCCTTTTCTTCTTTATTCAAGACATTTTTACTCCTCTTAGAAAGCTTTTTGCTTCTTTAAAGATTTTTGTCCTCTTCCTCCCTAAGCTTGTTTTAAAATGTTTTGTCCTATCTTACTCTAAGCATTTCCTTTGCAAACTGCCACCTGATCCTCCTTTAGTAACGTGACTTGCCAAGCTTTCTCTTTAAATGTTTCCTTGTTTTTAAGTTTTTGTACCTGTCCTCTCTTTGCAATCTATTTGTTATGTTTTAACGCCTCTTCTCCATTAAGCGTTTATTATTTTGTGCTTTTAAGCTCCTCCTGCCAAGCTTGCTTTTTTAAATGCCTCTTGTCCTTATTAACATTTTTGCTCCAATTTCCTTAAAAACCTTGCTTTTTTGGTTCCAAATGTGTATCAACACATCCAACCTAGCATTTAAATCAAATTGAAAAAAAATTGAGCATTTTATCTTGAAATAGGATTAAAAGCACATGAAAATGCATAATAAGACAAAAGATGATTCAGTCATATCAAATAACCACCAAAAGGCCAATGTCAGTGGTGGAAAAATGTTTTCATGCATCAAAGAAACCAAAGTTAGGCAACGTCTTTAGCAGTGATGACAAGGAGGACCTAGAATATACATATGATGATTGATGTGTTGTCTCGATTGCATTATCACCATATAAAGGAAATTTGGTTGTTCCTAATACTAAGTTCATTGTATATTACTGCATAAATAATATGCACCATATAAATAAAGCCACTTAAATGTGCTGTGCATTTTCCATTCTAGTGTATTATCAACAGAGACATGGGACTTCTCAAAATTTTGGAAATATAATGCATTTCACAAACATAAAAGATGGAGCTACATCTTGGTTAACCATTATATTCTAACAACATCTAATAACCTAACCTCCAATCCAAACTGATCATTACTTAAAAAAACTAGATCAACTACTATAAAATCCCCTAATAGTAAGACATGGCTGATAATGACATGTCATAGTAACAACATCTAGTAACCTTACCTCTAATACAATCTGATAATTACTTATAAAAACTAGAGCAACTACCATAAAATCCCCTAACAGCGAGACATGGCTTTGATAATGACATTCCATGGCCACTTCTCATTTATAAATAAAGTAAAGGTGAAGCACATTAGAGACTAAGTAAAAAGAAGAACACAGGCATTCTTTCCCCTATTGTCTCTCCTTTCTATCTGCTTTATTAAGCACAATCACACATTCTTCTTTCTTAGACTCTTGATCACTTCTACACTCTTTGGCGTAAACTCCTCGTCAATCCATTAAAATTATTTACAACTTTCTTTTTCTTACAATTCACACAAATAGTATTGGTTACAACACAGTAATGTATGACATGGAAGTGTTTGCAATCTAAATTTATGGGATAAATACTCTAAATTTAGAACATCCATAAAAAAACAACGTTCGAGATTCTTTTCAGTCTAGAAATCGTAATCTTGGGTTCTAGCCTACAAAAGTAAAGGCTATTGTTATGATAATAGACAGTAAGGCCAAACTATGATAATATTGTTGTCATAACCTACAATCATTGGCCAACAATAACAAGTCATCAGACCATCTGGTCATTTATCACTACAATAAATGCACAAATACATATAAAAATAATATTGTGGTGATAGAATTCCTAGTTAGTAAAAGGACACTATGAAAAAGCATTGTCAAATGCCAGTAGCAAGAAAGAGAAAATTCATGGTGCAATAGCGATGAGGGAAATAAAAGATATTATTGGTCTCTTTTTACCTAAACAGTGCTACCCTATTTATAATGTATTTGACAATAAATTGATCCAATAAAATGACATCAAAATAGAATGTGTAATGTGCTCCCCATATGTGAACATCAAGACAATGTTTAGACATATGCACTCTCTTAAGCAACGGTCTTCAATTATATAGTCTGCACATAGCATATGGCTATTTTAGACTCTAGTTTGAGCATAACATCTCGTAGTTGGATGAGACTTCTCTTTGATGGCTTACAGTTTGACAACAGGAACCAAGGTTGCTTTGGTATTTGCAAAGCTTCTAGTTGTATTAAAATAAATTGGATTCATTACTTGAGTTAATAGGGAGCTCTTTGTTTCTTTTTAACAATATATAGTGCATGGATGAATGTAAGCTTCCTTTAAAAAGTTTTAGGAGTAAGTTTTGAACAAGTGGAGAAGTGTCTACATTTATTTCATGTCACGTTTTGCCTTAAAAAAAGACATGATTGGTAAAAAACATTTAAGAAAATGATGTTTAACAAGTTTCTATTTAATTTATAAAAATTAATAGAAAATTGTTGGACCCATACAACATGTTGGTAAAAAATTCTTAGATTATATCTATAACTACCTGTAAATAATGTTGGCATTTTAAGGAAATAGGAGAGACTTAAGAGATAATTTGGAGATTTGATTTTTCATACGTTTTTTTTCCAATGTTTTAACTATCATATTGTGATGAAACTATTGTACGTTGATATTAGGGATCTCATTAATCGTCTGTGATTACTTAACATTTATGCATCGGGCATACTTAGACTCAAACATTATTCATTACTCACTATAACTCCAGTATATACCGAACTTGCTTTACTACCATTCCACCATTAAATGTTGAAGGAATGAGTAAGGCACTTAGCATTACATCCAATTTCATTATAATTAGTTTATCTTGTACCAAAGTTTACTCACTTTCGATTTTAAATGTTTATCGTTATAAAAATGGTGGCATGAAATTTGTAAATCTCTTTATAATGTTAATGTTAGGTGTGCCCAGAGAAAATTTTTGACCTGGTTTATTGCCTCAATGAATAATAAAAGATGTGGGTTTGCGATTTAGCTTTTAGCAAATTTAGCATAATTGAAAGATTTCATCTCAACCCATCCTCTGTTATTGGCTGTGCAATTATTTTAATCCAGAGGAGATGATGCTGACTATTAGAGGGGATTTTGTTAAAGACATATATGGAGACACTGCAAGTTGGATGTTAGGAATTCCTAATGGGATTCGAAGAGCTCTCACATTCATGCACAAATCCACCATACACATAATTAGAGATGATTACTAAATCAAAGATAACAAGATTTCAGTTAAATATATTTTGGATCTAGTTCTCAATCAAAGAAGTGAACATAAGTTTAAGAATAAATTTTTGTTATATGTATTGTGTGTGTTTCTTTACCCAAATGACACATTTGGTATAAGCACAAAATTGATCCCAGTTGTGGTGGATCTCACAGACTTGGAACATATTTAATGGTGCCATTTTGTATTGGCCCATTTGTCCAACCATGAATGCAAATTCCACAAATTCATGAAAAGTAATGGGTATGCAACAACCATAGGTGGTTATGTTATGGTATTAATGGTCAATTACACCTTCATACTAATATAGTTTGAGACTAGTAATACATTAAACATCATCACACCAATACATAATTATACATTTCCATGCATCCATTTTTTTGCAAATATTTTATCTTGATAGGCTGAAGTTTGATTCAACCCTTGAAATAGGGAAATATAGTGTGAGTTGGTGCTTAGCACCAAACAAGCATTAATGAAGTGGTAACCATTGACAGGTTAGGCCTCAATGGTTTGGTAAACTCAAGGTATGTGATTCATAATTATATATATAGTAGATTTTGATGAATTTTACAATTCATCATGCATATTTCCTGAATTAAGAATATACAATTTTAATTTACAGTTAACGCAGATGTGGGCAATAAATTACCATGGAAATCATCTTAGCATGGTTGACTGTGGCTGGGAAATCGTTTATATAACAAATGAAAGTGGCTGTTGCAAATACTTTAATATGTTTGGGTACACTTTTCTCTACATAAGTAAGTTAATATTCGAGTTTAGTGTTATAAATTGGTTTGGTCAAATGTCCTACATATCTCTTCTCAATTTATACATTAAAAAATGTGAAAACTAGGAGGTTCATTAAAATTGGCGTACATAAACTACTAAGAAGGGAAAGCATGATAGCATGGAATGGTTTAATAAAGAAGATAGTTTGCATGAATGTATAATGGCATGACATGATGGCATTGCATGTATGGTGGGTATGTCCAACAAAATACATTCACAAATATCTTAGAAATCAATAAATGGAAAACATATATGTGATGTTTAGAATATATGTAAGGTAATAAAAGTGTCCATGGAAGTCCACCTTTGGAACTCGAAATCAACATGCTACGTATGTAACTTACCACATACAAGTGCTGTCCTATTCAATTAAAGAAAAATTCTACATACACCATATTTTGTAAGCTTAAAAACTGACCATTAACAATTTTCATTTTATACAGGACACAAAAAGTGAACCTAGCAGGCTTATGGACAATGTTACCATAACAACTAAATTGTACAACAACAAACAATAAACCCTCTCACTCAAACACATATCCAAAGGCACTAAGAAGAAACAGTTGAAGATGATAGTAATAATTAATGTAATGTAATATATGTGCAATAATACATTAAATTTGATAACTCATGTTTTTAAAGCATGACTGAAACAGTACAAACTTCGAGGACCACACTTTAGAAACAAAGGATGCAAAGACTGCAAGCAATTCTTATAAAAATGTTTCATCTTCTAGAAGTGAGATCCCAACAATCTCTAGTTGCATGACAACACATCAACCACATTACTTTCACTACCTCTTGAATTAGGAGTTGATGAAGACAACTGGTTTATGTACTCAATCAAAAGAATATGCCACAATAGTATAGGAATTTATACACTTTTGTCAGATTTATATTGAAGGAAATTCCAAGTGGATGCTAATGATCCCAACCTTTTTTTAATTTTTCATGGGACATGGTTTATGATATGTACCTTAATTAAGTTGTAATCAAGTTTATGTAATATGATATTTATTGATTTCACAGTTTGCATTCACTTGTAGGTTGTACGAAATGCCACTATCATGCATTGCCTAAGGTGTGCTAACATTTATAGACATACTAACCTACTGTACAAATAACTAATGATTAAGTAAAATGGTACCCTCTTCTTAGTTAAATTTATCATAATAGTAACAAGTGGATTTACAAACTTTTATACAATATTATGTTTTCTACAAGATCTTTATGAAGTGCGCCAGAGGCTGGATATTTTTTTGTAATTTTGGATAAAGTACTTCCAGCATGTAGACATGGAAATTACATTTTAGATGTCACATTTGTGGTAATAATCATCTGTCTTCTTTATCTTGATTTCTTACTAGCAAGATATCATAACACTTTTCTATCATGTTAGGCCAATGTATATCAATTCCTTAAACGTTATCATACATGAATGACACTTCCAATTGCTTCTTTAAATTAATTAGTGGGCAAACATAGAAGCATTATTTAGGGGGGCATTGACAAAGGATAAGATGTACAGACTGCTTCATGGCTGACTATTCATTTGAAAAAAATTTAGCTTTTAATTAAATTTTGCAATTGGTCATTTTCTTTAAGACAAGCTATCATTGTAGTTTTTAGTGCTTGTGCTCATTGAACACCATTGGTGGTGTTGTTGATTCCAAGTGTATTTGAGGAATGTACTAATTTTTCACTTTGGGAATACTTGGGACAAGGAAAAGAAGTTCATTGCTCAAGGATTGGTAACAAAATTTCCATTTCTTTGAATGACTTCACATTCCTGCTATATTTAATACATCTAAATTAATATGTTTTCTATCTACTTATACTTCACGGGCTCTCGTTCTTACTAAGATTATGTTAGCAATACGAGTAGATTGCAATGAGAACACAACATGGTTTACATTTCCCATAGGATATGATCCTATTTACCTTGACCAGTGTAATAGGTAAGTATTGGAGATAAGATAAACCTGTTTATGTGTAACATTTCAACACTTTCCTTGGTATTTTTCCTTTAACTTGCAAATATTGGTTAGAAGAATGGCCGATGATGCATTGAAGCCAATTTATTTTATGGTTATGCAGAGATGACAGTAGTATTTATATATATTGTGCTTTGTGTTTTTAGGGAGGGACATGGTTACTGGGCCCTAAGCTAATGGTAACCATTAACTTCACTAAAATAATAAAATTATGTTATAGATATGATAACTATTCCACTCCTCTATTCATATAGTGGAGGCTGCAAGAACATAAAAAATCATCTATGTCAACATCTCCTTTAAGCTTCCATGGTATATGAAACATGATGTGGATTTCATCATATAACTCTTACATACCGAATGGATCTCAGAGCAACTCTCTCACTGTAACCACGATGTCCAAACCATGTTTAGGGACTTCTCATTTACAATGACGTAATTTTGTCTTCCATTAGTTGTTAGAATGTTTCTTTCGCCTTAATACGTAGATTCAACATATTTAGTCAAATTTTGTTTTTTGTACAATGGAGTCCATACTTATGTTTATCCGAATAGCAAGTGCAGAGAAGATTGTCAAATGCCAATCCCATTTTCATGTGCCTTAATTTTTAGATGCTTGAAGACAATAACTAAAATTTTTTGGATTGTAATCATCTTCCTAAGACTTGGATCAATATGTCATATCCAACGCATAGATATGTTTAAGCAAGCATCTAACACTTTCCCCTCGTTCATTGCAATTTTCAACAAAAGAAGTAGTTCTTTTGTCCTCTATCACCGACCAATGAAAAAATGTGTGGGAAACGTTATTATGTCGACCAAACAAAAAAAAATTGCAATAAGGTTTGCGTCAGAGAATAAAACCTAATGGTTTAGAAAAATCGATATTACTGAATATAATCTCATTGGATAATGAGGCATTAAGTAGATGCATATTAATTCTTATTTACAGAATATTTACTTTGAAACAACTTAGCTAGTCACAACGTGCCTATAATTTTATCTTGTTGAAATTGGTTAATTACTCCATCTGCGCCCATTTGTTATTGATTTTATCACACGATTGGTTTTGAAGCTTTGCATATACTTAAAAGCATGTATGTAATTACTTTCTTATTTCATTTGATAACCTAATTGACCTAATAACGTTTGTGCGATGGAGAAATATAAAAATATTTTTTAACCATGACTAAATTTATATCTCTACAAAAAATTTGACAACCAAATTATTTTCTTTTTTTCAAAGGATAAAGCAATATCAAAATAAATGATAACAATTACGTTACCTACACATGCTAACATCCTATTGTGCTTCATATCAATGTTCGTAATTCTTTCCATTTGGAACAATATACTTGCTAACTAAATTCTTCATCTACGATGAATGGTTTGGAGACAAGCATTTTGATGATGCTTGAAAATTTCACAAGTTATTGTAAATTAATGTCATATAAGTGGTTACATCTATTCCATACATAACATTTATTATAAAAAGTTGTCAATCATTTCCCAACATATAATTACAATTGTGGCCAAGATATTATGATTTGCAACCTCCCCTTTTAATTACCTATACATTAGAGAAACTTCATTGAGAATGTTCACCCTTATATTTTATTTATTGATTAAAAACATGGCGACCATGAATTTGATTACAATCTTCACATATGTTTCGCAACTTTTTTTTATCACTGACAACAAGTCACTAAAAATCTTCAACCGTGAATATCCCAATGCATATTTAATGTCTTCTTAAATGAACCATCCTTGTCAATTTTCCCTAGTCTCGAAACTTTTTCATGTCATGTAGGTGCATAGTGTTTCTTCAATACTGTCAAAGAAGATACTAGACTATCAATAATTTTCATATGAAAAAAGAATCACATGAAAAACAAATTCATTAAAGAATATGAACTCACATTTCCCTCTATCATCTTTAACAGTAAATGTCTCTGTTTGTGCCTCACGAATGCATTTGGCATCACAATATTAAGAGGCAATCATCAATCTAAACCTTTTACTCCTTATCTAACTTGAGTTATCAGTAAAAATGAGCTCGACCAATGTTCTGACAAGCTCCTTGAGGGTTACTTGCAAGTCACCAATCAACAAAGGTCTCTTTCCTTCACACTCCTTCATATGTGGATTTCAAATTCTTCTTGTGATTGGCCTTCGTCGTCTTCCTTCTTAAAATAACCTTCAAGAACTACATCTAACTTCATAGAGGATTCAAGTCCAAAGGTAATAACATGGCCACTATTACCATTAAGAAGAACAATATGGATAGTAGCACCCTGTCCCCCCTCCACTTTTCTTTCAATGAAAGGAGGAAGAAAAAAACTTGATCGAAAGTGCAACTGTAAGTTTCTCCCATTTAGGCACTTTATTACTTTTGGAGAAGAACTTTGACATGAAAATTTTGATTAACTGTCAAACAGTTTACATGAAAAAAAACTCTAAGATATGGCTTACCTATTTTGTTAAATAAAGAAAACTTTTAGAATAGTTCATTAATATTCCTAATGGAGGGTTCTAGTTTAGAATGTCTTTTTATCCAAATGTTGCAATGCTCAAGGATAAGGAATAATATAACCATCAAATATTTGTTCCTTTCATTAAGAAACAAATAAAGAAAATAAAAGGCAAGACTGCAATCATACATTAATGAGGAATATAGCATATGTTGCATTGAGTCTGGCAAGACCTAATTTTGGCTAGGCATATTCCACTTCCTCACTTACTTGTCAAAATTTGCTATTAAATTAGTAAGATTTAATCATTTAAATGAGATATAAACGTTTTTCTACTAAATTATTAGGATTCAAAATAGTGAAGAAGTTTTAGTAACCTTTTACAGATTACTTAGTGAGGTTACATTGCCTTCTTTGTTTCTTTTTCAATTAATAATCAATTAGCTTCACCTCCATGGAACTCCATCTGCAATGCTAGAAATTACTTCACTTTAGCTCATTCCAGAATAAGCTTCTAGCCATGAAATCAATGCTTTTTCAAGTTTATCTAGTTTCTCATAAATTCAATCATACCAAATGCTTATTAATTTTATCTCAACTTTTATATTCACATGGCTCTATTGTTCTCTTCCATACTTGTTTGTTATAGATTTCATAATTGTGCCCCAACTTCTTTCTAAAATTCTCATTGCTAAATCTATGCTCTATGGGAAATCTTCTATTAACTGAAAACGAATGGATCTAAATTGGTAATGTTGAAACAATGTTGAGAACAAATAGGTATTAAATCTTACAACTATACAAAGGATATTGTAAGTCATATGGCACCCAAGAGGGGGTGAATTGGGTATTAAAAACTTTTTGCAAACTCAAAACTAGCAACCTAATTTAATTGGAAAACTATATGCAATCACTAAACCAATATTTAACCTAATATGGAATGTTAATGCAAATATCAAAGTGAATGCAATAAGAGAGTTTAGAGAAAGACACAAGGCAATTTT
>JAOXYD010030060.1:0-14187 GCA_028565735.1 Pinacopodium congolense | reverse complement strand
TCAGTCATAAAAAAAGAGGAGAATAGGAGCACATACGACAACCACTATCCAAGCTTCTTCTTATTCTCTAAGCCAAACCAATTAAATGATACTATCTAACCTAACCAATTAAATGTTCATTTAATTATTAATTAAAATAAATTAAAAAACTAACTACTAATTCCAAAGAAAATTTACTAGATTTAAACACCAAAGAAGTTAGGACCTAGATGCTTAATCCTCTTAAGACAAGTTCATGTTCATCATTCAACTTCAATTCAATAGATTTTATAGATTTACTTGGACTGTAGATTTTTGTTGCGTTGGTTAGGTGACTTAGAAAATTTTTTAACAATTTTGAAACATTTTTACTTTGAAAACCAATGAATTTAGGCAAGTGCACCTATCGCAAAAGTAATAAAGTGGAGTAAAATTAGGACTCTAAATGTCGATCCCATGAGAAAATAGGTTTAATTACTAGGTTAATTAGATTACAATTATCTAGGAAAATCCAAACAAATTGATTAAAACCTTAAAATTACTAAACTAGTCTAACTTGGCTTAAACACTTCAAAATTAATTTTTAATTACTTTCAAAAAAATTTGAAATTTACCAACTGTGTAAATTAGCTAAGGATTAGGTGATTTATGTTTTAATTGAGCTTTAAACAAATTTAAGGGCTGATTAGAGTTCCTTCACAAAATCAAAACAAAGCTATAGTTAAGACTTTGCTTTATCTCCATTAAACTTAGTTTAAAGTTTAGTTATACTTTAAATGTAGTCAATAGGCTTTAAATTCAAGAAGGTGACTTCTAGATTTTTAAACTCAAAACTCTAACCCTCACAAACAAAATTAAGGTTTGTTCATTCATTGATTAATCTATGCTGCTTATTGATTGTTCTAATAAATTAAGATGATTTCTTAAGCTTAACTTATCTTAAACTCTAATCCTAGGTGGTCAGTCCAAAGTTAGATCTTTTAAACCTTCAATAATCAAAAATCATACCCTATAACATGTATTTAAGCTATCTTAAATCATATAAACACCAATCCTTAGCAATAAAAATGATTTAGCGACACATTTTGATCAAAACATACAAGATATACACTTTAAGCAACATGTCTTGATAGATTCGAAAATATGAGCTATAAAATAAAGTTTAGAGGTTACAAAAATATCCAAGGAATCTTGGATGTGTCTTGAACTCCCAACTTGATTCTGGACTACAACAAAGCTCTAATCCATCTAGATCTTGCAGAAAAATCAAGGAACATTCAATGATAAAAGCATAAGAACACAACTTTGATTAATTTGAAAATATAAGCAAATACATAAGTATTCTGACTTAGAAATCCCTTTAATGTGATTCAAAAACTTAGAAATGTGTCTTAATAATAAGATTGAATGATCAAAAACTTAAAAAACAACACTGAATTCGAACATGAAGAGTTTAAAGCCTATGAACTAAGGAAGAGAGAAAGGGGAGCTTCTCTCTCAAAAATCTAGATCTAAAACTCTCTATCTGATCTGACTCTTGTTGTTTATATTGTGTTTTGCAGGTTTTCTCGACTCCCCACTTGTGCTAGTAGACATTAGCATTAATTGGAGATATGCCAAAGCTGCAAATCTGGAGATTTGGATATGATATTGTTGACTGATGCATTAACGGCACCCTGACTGATGCATAACAACACCATGTGGCCCGCTGTTGATTGTTAATTTTTGACTTCTTAACCTTGGGGTTGATCATCCTTAAATGGCACCATGTTCATCCTTAACCTTGGGGCTACAGACCCACATTAATGGCAGATAATTAAGTCAAACTTTGATCCTTTCGCACAATTTCCCCAATTTTGATCAGCATCCTGCAAATTAAATAAATAAACACATAAATCAACTAATTAAATGCATAATTAGGGGCATAATTCATCAATTAATCAATCAAAATGCAATCAAATTGGCTGCTAACAATTGCCTAAATTGAATTTTAGCCTTTCTCTTAAATTATACAATTCCTATCTATCTTAATAAATTAACCAAAAGTTCTCCTCAGTTAAGTATCAATTAGAAGCATTAATTTAGTCTATATAACCTATTTTTTTAATTAGATTCACTTCTAATCTATAAATCTTATGTAAGTTTATCTCATATCTATATGCAAGATTTATTACCTATAAATTAACCTATTCACATATATGAATCTCTTAATATAAATAAATCAAATCAAATAAATGGGATTGACCTTTACGTTGGCATGACAATTAAAACCAAGTTCATTAATCGCATAGATAAATGTAAAATAAAATATAAAAATTCAACATTAAATTAAAGTAATAACATCGAACACCATATCTTAAGGTTCATAAAAATCTAAAACCTATAAGAATAAAGTTCCTAAACATATTAAAAGAAATAGCAACCATCAAAGAAGAAATAGGGATTGGAAACCTCATTCTCATGATGCTTGAATCCTTAAATCTTCAATTACTAGCAATGGAAATCAATTTGGATCTTCAGTCCTTTAATGTTTTGATCTAATTTTCCTTCTTAAATTGCTTTAAAATCTTATAAAGATGACTTAGGTATAGGCCTCGGTCTCTTCATGGTGGCCCTAGGCTTCCAAGGATCAAAAAGCACTGAAAAAGACCTAAGCGTGCACTTTTAGAGGATAGATGCCTAACTACCTCATGGCCTAACTCATGGTCATAAGGTAGCCCATAAACTCCTCTGCCTAAATTCCCCAGTCAAGGTCACGGACACTCTAATTGGTTTTGATCCTTTAATGTTTTTTTCCCTAAAACATTCCATTATTTATGCCATGGTCATGAGTTAGGGTATGGAACTCGATGATTTAATATATTTTTTCTTCATTTTGATTCAATAATCTATCCAACTTCAAATATGCATCAAGTTGCTCACCAAGACCTATAAAAACATATATATTCACTAAGATCATCATAAGAAAAATCTTATTCTAATTTTAACCGATTAAGTGTCAAATTCACATAGAGATACCTCTGAAATCTAAGATTATAACCATGAAAGCATGCCTAAAATGTGTATTAAATGAACCCAATCAGGAATCAATTCCACTACACATTTACAATCACAACTAAGAAAGGCCATAATCAATTAATAATTATTCCATACTAACTCTACTAATCACATTAATCACTCTAAGATATACCAATTAACATTGGGTCGAACATTAGAATGATTCTCAAATGAAATATCTAAATTATTTTCTAAAATGACTCACAATAATCTAAGTGTGCATCTATTAAGAAGTATGTTCCCTTCATTTTCTCTCTACACTTAAATTTGAATATCGCCCTTAATGTTCATATAATCAAAATAAAAACATAGAGGGAAGAAAGAGTAATGTTACTCCTTTAAAAAAAGATCATCCAATCGTAATTTCTAGCCATCTTTATTAGTCCTAAGAAAGAAACTAAAGACAACCAAAAGAAAGTGAAAACATCAAATCAAGATAAAATTTCAAATGAAATGAAATTGAAAGAAATATAAATTCCTTTGAAAATTTACTATAAAAACTCATTAAGAAGAAGGCTAGTTACTATGAAGGATAATCTTTTCAGTTAGGCCCTCTACCAACCTAGGCACATGTAGTTTGCTCTATATCCATTCTCTTTAAAATATTCATTATTTTCTTACTTTACCTCAAATTTCTAAATGGAAAAACTTTCATTACCTAAAATAGACCATATCACCTTAACTTTAATTTCCCAGGAAAAAGTCAAAGTTAGGAATTGAAGATCAACACCTTATCACCCACTTTAAAGTATCGATGTGAGAATTGTTTTTCATGCCATATTTTCACACACTTCTTATACAACTTTTGTTTAAAATTAATTGAAAAATGCATTAAAACAAAGAACAGTCAACAAAGACAATATTTTTCATCATATACATAAGTTGTTACAATAAAAGACATCAAAGGAAAACCATTCGGAGACACTTAAAGGTATCCATTGGCACATTGTTCCCAACTTATCCTAGGGTTTAGATTTCTTGTGATTGTCATCTGTTAAATCTCTATTGTGTAGTCAGAGGAAGAATCTCAGTTGAGAGCAAAGATATGCATATTCTTCCAATCATTTCATAACCTCACAGGAGGTTGAAATTAGAGATTCCATTTGGACAATAGTTTTATACTTAGTTCCTCAATTAGGCCTCTTGTAATAGCAATTTCTTATATCCTCAAATAGAGATTGTGATCTGTATTACTGGTAGTCTTTTCCTTTTTACCAAATAGTCTATGATTCTTGTCACTCCATAAACTATAAATAAGAGTAGTAATAACTATTTTAAACAATTTCCCATCCCCCACCTATCATAATTTCTGGTTAGTGAACCATGTAACTTTTTTTAAGGCACAATCTTAAACAATAATAACTAAAACATAAAATAAAATAAAGCAAACTAGCAATGGATAAACAAAGGAGTAAAGTACGGGAATTTGATAACTAACTAAAGTTTAAGATTAGGAATTATTTTTATTCTTTTTTTGCTTCCCTCTTATCTTATTGATTCAATTATGCTTAACCCAGGATTTCATAAAGTCTAATTATCCTATCTCAAGGTGTATCTAGTTTTCCCTAGTCGAAATAAGATAGAATTAATCATGCAATCTCTCGACTTACATATCCTTTCCTAAATATTCAACTAGATGTAAAGCAATCCTATAGGTAATTAGTCAAATAGCTAAGATCTCTTTTCAACCCCTTGAAAACCTGATGATTATAGGTCTATTAGGTTTCAACTCTCGTTGTACAACCCAACATAAATTTACCAAACTCACTCTCTCAATTTATTGTAAGTTTGAAACACAATAAACATCATAAACATCTATTCATTAAATCAACAAAAAAGAGTTTCATAAAATAGTCCAAAAGTAATTCCAACAAATAGTTTAGGCACTCATAAAAAAAAATAAACCCATCAACAGTCATGTTTCCCATACAAAAAATTAGTAAAGAAAATAAAACTAGATGAAGCTTAAAGCCCTTCTCTTCACTCCTAGAATGTTGAAATTTTTGGGTATTGATGTGTCTTAATGATTCCCAAGGAGGATTGAGTTTCCTCTCTTAAGTAGACACCAAAAACTCTTCTTTGCTTCCTTTGGTATGTCCTTTTCATGATGTATGGAGGCTCCTAAGGTTTCTATCGCTAAAATATGTCCAAACGTGGCTCCCAAACCATAAAATCCGATGTTAGACACGTCAATAGGTCATCTTTGTTGTCACCCTCATGACAGAAAACTGGTGCTACTCTCTATCACGATCGTGACATTATATGATGGTGACATACTGGTTTTCTACATTTCTATACTCTTCACTCTTCTAACCATAACTCCTTCTTAGGACCTTTAATTGACATGAAATTTGAACTACAAGCTCTTCACATGTTGATATTACTTCCCATAAAATTTCATAACCATCTAAGCTCTACAATTCCTTATAACATCTTCCAAGTCACCTAAATCAAATCTACTATTGAATTTCTACTACCTGCATATCCAACCACTAAAGTGCATCAATCTATTCCTTAAATAAGCTATAAATTTTCCCTTAAACAATAAATAGCACAAAGAAACAATTAAAAGCCTAAAAGATAATGAAAAATATATAAAAGACCAAGCTAAGTAAGGTTAAATCACACAAACAATACTTAAAACCCCTAGAAACACCCTATAAACATAGCTTAAAAACATAATTATCAATTCCATCCTCTATGGTAGGATTAGGGAGCTAGGTAAGCAATCAATTATATATTCCAAAGAAACCTCTAGCAGTATGTGGCAGCCATTCCCATGCTTTGTCTTTAATTATAAAATTCACCAATGTATGAGTAGGAATCATGCATCTCAAGAGGGAAAACTCATTAAGGTTTAATAAAGGCCCTAATTTGTGCCAGTTATCATACCAAAAAGTGGTGGTTCACCCATTACTGATCCTATGTTTGATGAAAGGGTGAATCATCTCCCTATTTAATATAATTTGCTTAAGTCTCCAGGAAAAGGAGGAGCTAATTTTCACTAGCTAGATACTTGCACCTTTTAAGAAATAATGATTTATCTAATTTACCCATAATTTCTCCTTTTTCTGTGCAGAGTTACAACAATTTATTGATAAGGAAGGCTTTAGATAAGAGTTTGCTAGGTTAAATGCATAAGAATCCATTAAGTTTTGGAAGACATACTTCAAACCATTTGACAATTGGAATTTATGGTGTGTTATTGGTTCCACTCTAAAGGAAGTCCCTGATAATTCAACTAATTACAGTATGCCGCCATAGCTAAGAGTTTAACTACTCCAGTTGTCAAGTCTTTTATAAGTGGACTTAATAAGTGGATAGCAATAAGATAAAATAAGTTTTCTGTTATAATTAGAGCTTAAGGTATCTAAAAGCAGGCTATTGTAAAGAAATTTCTTTAGTCATAGCATAAGAATCCACCTATGCATCTGTCCCTGCAGAAAAGAATAGTGAATTTTTACTAGGATTATAAGTAAGACTTCAAAAGGCTTTGAACTGCTCTAGGGAATTGAAAACATAATTGATGGAGGTTGAATTGGAGCCACAAAAGATTAGTAAGTCATCATAGAAAGAAAGATTGTAAAGCTACAATTTGCGAAACTTGTAGTGGTATAGAAAGCCAAGTTCTCTAGCTATATTTAACTTAATAAGTTAGTGAAGAACCTCCATACCAATCACAAACAAATAGGGAGGAAATAAGATCACCTTTTGGTATGCCTTTAGTTGCCTTAAATACCTTAATGGATTCCCTATTGACAAGGATTGAGTAAGAAGTAAAGGTGATACACTTCTTGATCCACATAATGAAAATATTTAGCAATCTAAAAGCCTGCAAATATGAAAGAATGAAATTCCAGTTAAGAGAATCTTAATCTTTAGTAAAGTCTATCTTTCAAGCCTAACTCTTGATTAATTATTTGGTCTAGTAACTTTTGAATAACTCCTGTGTAACTACAATATTGACATTGATGTTTCTACTAGGAACAAAGTTACTTTGAGTGGGGATGATTAGTCTAGGCAAAGTTATTTTAAGTTTATTGGCCAGAATATTTGCAATGAATTTGTAGACCATATTACAACATGCAATTAGTCTATAAGCATTCTTAGAAGAGGGTTTAGGAGTCTTAGTCATAAGGGTAATATGAGTTTTTTTCAACTCTATCAAAATATAGTTGTTGGAAAAAAATTTACTTCACAGCATTGGTTACCATGCCTTTTGTTTCATTCCTTATGGCTTGAAAAATTGGGAATTAAATCCATATGGCCTTGGAGCTTTATCTGGCTATAAAGTAAAGAGAGTTTTTCTAATCTCCTTATTAGTAACCTCCTTGATAAGATCTACATGTAACTCTCATGGATAGGAATTGTTGAGAGCATTAACCAACTCTTATGAGAGAAGGCTACAAGTGTTTCATGACTGAACATATTCAAGAAATGATTCAGAGCTACTTCTTTTAGCCCTTCATGATCATTGACCAGCCTACCATCCTTTCTATTTAAAGATATTATGTCTTTTCGATTTCTTTTGGTTTGGATAATTTTATAAAAGTATTTAGAGTTCCCCTTTCCATCCTTAAGCTAAGTAATTTTTAATTTTTGATTCAATTGATAATTAAGCTATTCTAAAGATTCCATATAGTACAAAAGAAAATTGGCTTCTTAAATTTTTAGAGTTGGATCCAAGGGGTTTCTAAATAAAATTTCTTGATATTTTTAGAGAATATCAAAAACCTGTCTTTATACAAGAAGACGTATATAGACTAATTAGTGCCTATTTGATCATCTTGAGCTTCTGGACACAAACGTAAGCTTTGGAACCTAAGATATGAGTGTTCATACCTTATGTGAGAGCATCTTCAAACTTAGGATGGGTTAATAATAAGTTAAAAAATCAAAAAAGGAGTTCTCCTTCTCTTATTTATTAGCTCCACTTTAACATGCATTAAAGTATGGCTTGAAGAGAGAGGGTTGCTAAACTCTACAATGCTTTGTGGAAAGACTAATAGACATGTATCATTAACAAGGCATCTATTGAGCTTTTTCTATTGGAAACTAGTGCCCTGTTGTTTATTCCAACATATGAAAAGGACTCTTGTATACCTAAGATTAACAAGATCACAATTCTTTGTAAGGTTAAAGAGCTCTTCAAACTTTCAAAATTTATAATTAAATGGTCATAAGCCAAAAGTTTCTGAAGCATTTAAAGTATAATTAAAATATCTAATCACCACCCAAGGTTCTTTAGTGTGGTGAGTAATGTTAATCAAGTCCTCCCATAGTTATTTCCTCTATAATTCCAAATTGGCTACATAAACAATAGTCAAGGAGACAGTTATTTATAATTAAAGGTGCGTTATATTGTAGTGGATTTATTGATCAGTGTAATCCTAACTTTTGAGTTAAAAAACTGATAAGTTATAAGACACAAAAATTCTTCCATTAAAATGAGCATTATGATTGCTCAAAGTGATCCAATTCTTCTCTAAAACTAAAGATCCTTTTAGAAATAATCTATCTTTATTTTGTTTTGTACCAAACCAATTAAATTAAATTTTCTGAATATGAGAAGGTCCTTAAGCACCTATTGGTTATTAAGGTTATTTAAGCCTCTAACATTCTAGACTAAAAGATTCATAAGGAAAACTAAACACCTTTGTTTTTTATTTTTCTTCCCAGACTTATTCCTATTAGAACTCTTACCAGCTTAGCTTGCGATTAGAGAGCTCCCTTCTTGTTTCTGGTCAAAATTTCCATTTTCACTACAGTGCCTATATGAGTCTTGAAGTTATACTAACTTGCTATTATCCATTCCAAGGGTATTGCAATCTTAATGTACTATTTCTACTCTTACTAATTGACAATGGGCATTTCTGGGGCTAGGTTGGTCCATACTGATAGCGAATATGGTAAGGCAAGGTGTAAGGCTATCAATTTGTAATAAGTTACACTCATTTGTTGCTTGTAGATCCTACATTATCTACAAAGCTTATAAATACACAGTTTCGATAATAGGTTTCCCTAGAGTTTCCACCAAAACTTGAGGTCCTCAAAATCTATAGAGTATCCATTAGCAAGTTGGGAGCTATCTATAAGTTGTTTTCTGCATTCTCAATAGGAGTTTCCTATGGAGGATCTTGAGCGACTTATATAGTTTCAATTCGACATGCCTTAGACTATTTGGTCGGGGGGTTTGTTGAGAGTTCTGTAGTCCTATGAGAGTGTGCCTATCTTGTAAAGCTTGTTAGCCTAGAACAGCCTCTTTAGCACCTTCTAAAATGTTTGGATCATCAGAAGTTAACTTTGTTTTAAGCCTTCATACTTGAACTGTGTTTTTCTTTGTAGGTTTCGATTAGTAGGTAACTAGGACATAATCATCCACAAAATCTACTTCTACATTCAACTTTTTAATTTGAATGGTATCAGGGAGCTTTTTAGATATGTCTACTTAAATACAAATATGTGCAAAACTATCCTCTTAAGGTTTTTTGTATTTTCATTTAAACTTAGGTGGTTTACTAATTAAGTTAGCAAGGTAGCTTGGTCCATCTCTTGACTAATACTCTAATGATACCTTGTCAAAAAAAATATATCCCAGAGAGGAATAGCGTGCAATTTTTGTCCAAACGTAATCTTGGTCTCCATTTCTATACAAATAGATGTTTACCCTATATGTGATAAGGCCCTTGTTCAAGGATTCTATCAACTTTTTCCTCATAGGAGAATTTAGAAACAAAGAGTTCCTCTTCTAAAATGGGATTCTTTCTACTCCATGATTACTCCAACTTTGCATAGCCTAGTGATGCACTTATGGGAAAGCTAGTCTCTTGTCCATAAAACATCCGACTAATGCAAAGTGTCATTTATGTGCTCTAAGCTCTAACACCTCTTTAAGACGGGAAACAGGGTCATTATCCTTAGAAGGTGTGAATTGTAGCTTATTGAGAGGTAATGGATCTCATAGAATTTTATTCCAAGCTAGACTTAGGTTAGAGCAAGGGCGATCTAGTTAAGAGTTAAAGTGTGGTTTGCTAGGTTTGCTAGAGGGAAGAGATGAGAGGAAGAGGACTAAGGAATCACAAGCAAGGAGGGAAATCTTAGTTAGGGGAGGAGTCAGGTTGACACATTTTCAAAAAAAAAAATGAAGGTAGGTGGCAAAAAAAAATAGAAAGAGGAAAATAACCAGCATAAGGAAGTTGTCAAGTTAAAAGAAAAAAGATACAGATAAAAGGGGAGAAGGAATGAAGTAGGTAGGGAATGGGGCAGAAACCAGGGACCAATAGACTAGTTAAGTAGCTAAGACAGCTTGTAGGAAGAAAAGGCAAGGTGGAAGAGATGGCAATGTAGAGGAGGGAAGGACGAGAGTCTCATTTTAACCTATAGCTGTACTTTCTTTTTGATCTTTTCATTTCTTATACAACTTCGAATTATTATAAGCGTTAAACTAGAATTCATCAAGCTCATTAAGCTACATAAGTCTTTTTTCATCTACATTCTTGATAGCATATATTCATGCCTAATTTTTAAATAAAAATAAATCAAGAATCTTAACTAAATAATACCACAACATGCAATAAGGCAAGTGCACTTATTACTAAGTAATAGAGTTAATCTAAGCCCAAATTGTCAATCCTCGAGAACTGTAACTATAAATAAATTCTCATCTCTATTACCTAGCCTATTTAATAGATGATTTTTTGGTTGATTGATTAAAGAAAATAAATAAAGTAACTAAAAGTAAATTCCTAAGACAACTTACAAGGATTAGCAACTAATGATGAAGCTAGGATCTAGGTAGTTAATCCCTCTAGGATGCAATAGCATTCATTATTTATCCTTGATTCAATATGATTTCCAATTTTTATTAAACCCTAGATTTCCTAGGTTAAATCCCACACTCTCTCAAGTTAAGTAATTCTATTTGATTTAATAAACAAATCAAAAGTTCTTTCTATCTCAATATATCAACTAAATGCATTAATATATTCTATGGAACCTATTGTTTCGATTAATCTCACACCTAATCTAGACATCTTATGTAAGCCTATCTCTAGGTCTCCATACAAGATGAATTATTCATGGATTGATTTAAGACATATATTTAATTTCTTTATCAAAACATAGGTAATCATATCATAGGAATTAAAGTTTACATTTGCATAAAAATCAAAAGACAATGACATTAATTCCTTAAACAAATCCAACTTAAATTTGAATATTCAATCTTAAATCAAGAAAATAATGAGTACTACATCCTAAAGTTCATAACACCCTAAATCTAATTAAAGGATTAGTTATTAAACATCACATAAGTCACAAAAATGGTCATAACAAGGAAAGAAATAAAGATGATCATGGTTATAGGTGTTGAATTCTTTGACTCTTTGATAATACTTAATGTGAAATCCAATCTTGATCTTGAATTTGATGCATTTGGATCGATCTTTATCCTTCACTCTTTTGTAGAACCCCCCTGAAAGATGGCTTAGGACTTGTCTTCTACCGACCGGTGACACTTTTGAGGCCCAAAAGGCAAGAAGTTTTTAGAAAGATCTCAAAATTAGATTTAAAACTTGAGCATGGGTGAGCAGAACCACAGGATTAGACACACCCAGTGTCCCACCCCATGGTTCTCTTTAAAGTAATTACATGGGCCGGGACTTGGGCTATATCTCAGGTCATGGTTTTGAGCTAGCTTTTCGACTTTTGCCTCTTTTTGGTCTTTTTGTTATAAAATCTTCTCTACTCGTCTTTTAGCTATGAAATTTTGTGTGAAGCTTCTTGACTAGATGTTCTTGCTTCTTAAATCAATTACACATCTTTTCAAATCCAAAGGTACATCAAAATGTTCACCAAAGTTTTACAGAACATAAACAGTCAATGGAAAGTACATAAGCAACATCTAATTTCAATAGTAACTCAATATGCACATAATTGGCATAGATTATTCTGTCTAATTTAAGGTAATCACCACAAAACCATGCCTAAAAGATATGTAGTTTAGATACTACCAAATACTTCCACACTTTAGCTATTAATTGTCTTCAAAGAATAATTTAAACATCCACTTAAACACCATCAATCAAGAGTTGAAAGTTAACTGAGTAAAAACAAATATCAATCAATTCTTTTTATTTACTTTTAAACCATGTATTAATATTATATTTCTTTTCATTGGAAATCACTCATTTAAAAGGAAATAAATTGTTTACTACTTTAGATGTAAAATTAGAATGCTGGCAATTAAGATTACATGAGAATACTGAACCTTTAACTGCATTTTCTTGTCCATAGCAAAATTATTATCAATGGATCATATTACCATTTAGATTAAAACAAGCTCTCGGTATCTATCAATGTTTTATAGATCATAATTTAGAAACTTGAGAAGAATATATGTTAGCTTATATTAATGATATAATCATTTTCTCAAATAAAGACAAGGAAGATCATTTAAAAAAGGTTGAAAAAAGTACTCATTATATGCAAAGAAAAAGGATTAATTTTGATTTAAAAGAAAATTACATTAGCACAAAAAACATAGAATATTTAGGAATCAAATTTATAAATGGTTTTTTTAAAACTACAACCTAACATTGTTGAAAAATTAAATCAATCTCTACACAAATTATCAAATATTAAAGAAGTTCAAAGATTCCTTGAATTATTAAATTATATTTCCAATCAAGGGTTTCTTAAAAATATAGCTAAAGAACGAAAACAACTATAACTCAAGTGTAGCACCAAATCTTAATGGAGTTAGATTGATGAAGATACAAACTTGGTAAGAAAATTGAAAAATCTATGTAAAGATTTACCCCTTTTATATAATTATATAGACAATGATATGTTACTTGTACAAATTGATGCAAGTATAGATACATGGGATGTCTTCTAGAAAAACCACCCAATCAAAAGAAATATCTTTTATGTAAATACGTCAATTGCATGTTCAATGCTACTAAAAGGAAATATTCGATTCATGAAAAGGAAACATTATCTTGTGCTAAAACATTGCAAAAATGGAAAGACAATTTATTAGCCATTGAATTTGAAACACAAACCTTATTTTAAATCTCTATGGATTTACATAATATAATATTAAAACTAATTATAATCAAGGAAGACTAATTTGATGGCAATTAGAATTAAAGCAATATAATTACACATTAAAATATATCAAAACTACTAATAATCTTCTTCTAGATACATTGATAAGAGAATGGAAGTTGTAATCATCAGTTCAAAAGAGACCCTTACATAGAAAGAAGAAGCATTACTCATTCTGCAACAAAAAAATGGAATTATCACAAAAGAAATCAATCAAGTACGTTCAATAATTTATCTTTTTAAACAACAAAAGGGATGCATCGACATTACAAATCCCAGTCCACTACCTTAATCATCGCAAAAGCAACAAGATGATAAGGAAGAAAAAGTTTGTCATTTTCAGTGGCCCTATGGCAGGCATGTATGACCACTGGCATACAATAGCAACACGTATTATGGGTAAAGCTTCAATCATTCATAAAAGTTTTAAAAATCGTGTTGAAGCAGAAAAAGCATTAAAGGAATTCGTTCAACCATCATTGCGACCCAATTATAAAAAAGTACCAGAAAAACAACCACTCAAAGAAAAAATGAAGAATCTGGGCAAACCCATTAGCATGGACAAAATAAACGTAGTACTAACCAAAGCCTTAAAGGAAAAAATGAAGAAAATAACCCAGAAATGTTATACAATTGTTTTCAATCACTCAACCAATGGACTGAAGAACATAAAGTCTATTAATATTATCCACAGAACCCAGGGTGTTTTAGACTAAAAGAAATCATTTTTCCTAGAGTCGAAGCATTAACAACCTATCTATTTTTCCAAAGTAGATTAATAGATACTATTTGTCTCAATAATTTAACCCTTTTATCATATTTTCCATCTAGATTTGTCCTTGCAATAAAAAATTATAAAGATAGATTTGCAAAGGATCGAGAAATCTTCATCAAGGTCTTCAACAATTATCCAATATACGAAATAGAAGTATTGTTGCATTGGTTAGGTGACTTTAAATTTTACTGACGTTCAAATTGATTTTTACTTTGAAACCAACGTACTTTTAAGGCAAGTGCACCTATCGCAAAAGTAATAAAGCG
>JAOXYD010030049.1:0-14187 GCA_028565735.1 Pinacopodium congolense | reverse complement strand
AAACTTTAAACTAAGTTAAATGGAGAAAAGGCATAAGTCTTAACCATAGCTTTGTCTTAAATTCGTGAAGGAACTTTTATCTGCCTTCAAATATGTTTTTAAGTTCATTTAGTTCATTAATCACTTATCCAGAGCTAGATTCCACAAGTTTATGATTTTTAATAATTTTATAAATTATTTTATAATTCAAAATTGCAAAGGTTTGAAGCATATTAGGATAGTTCATTAATTTTATCTTTTCATCTTTTAATCTATTAATTTAGAATTTCCTTGATAATTATAATCTAATTAATCTGGTAATTAAATTAAGAATTCCATACATTTTTCTCGTGGGTTCAACACTCAGAGTCTGAAAATTACTCCATTTTATTACTTATTCGATAAGTGCACTTGCCTTTCGTCACGTTGGTTTTCGCTTAATATCATTTTGGTTTTTAAAGTAAAATCGGTTTAAAGAACTCCCATTTTTAATCATTCAACCAATGAACAACAATAGAACAATTCATCTTATAATAAACCAACTTTTACTCCTTGTCAGTCTCGCCATTTTCAAAGTCGTCCTGAACCAAATTATAAGCCACCTTATGAACTTTCTTCTGATCATGAGTCTCAAGTTACAACATTAATTGAAATGAAGGATTTAATGAGGGAGCTTACGAAAATGAATTCACTTGTGCAAGAAAGTGGGTATTAAGGACAAAGTTCTTTTAGAAATGTAAATAGAGTCCTAAATGGAACATTAGAAACATCAGTTATAAAGTATTCTTCATGTAAGTTCCATGAGTCCCCTCCATTAGAACCAAGTAAGTTAGCACCTTTGACTATGCATAATGTTAATAAAGAGTTTTCAAATTCTTTTAAGCATAATATTGATGACTGTTTTAAGTGAATTAATGATGAAAAAGCTCTTGAAACTAATGAAAGTTTAGGTGTACCATTAAATAAATCTATAGTTGAATTAGATATTGTTAATGAAGAACATGTTCATGAATTAGATCACCATGATTCAATGGCTTTTAATTGTTAACAAGGTGATATGTATGATATTGATGACTTAAATGAAGATGAAAAGGAAATTGAAATTGAATCAAAGGAGTTACTCAAACCAAGTGATGATGCGCTTAATCTAAATGATGAATTGATGAATGTTGAAGTATCCATTGAGCATATTGATTTTCTAGGTGTGTCTCCTTTTAATCTTAGGTTAAAGGTAGTCATGCTTACATATTTACCATGGTACTTTGCTCAAGGTAAGGGTTATGCATTGTTTTTCTTCAAAAGTAGGATTTGTGATGGCTTTAAACACCTAATGAAAGGTGTAAGAACCGGATGGGAATTTAGATTCTCCATCTCCAAAGCATAAAGTTAATCAATTGGATGGAGTGTTAAAATTTTAATTAAAAATTTCCTAACTTTAAGATCTAGCTAAAATATCTTAAAGAAGTGCTTGTTAAGAGGCAACCTAACTATAAAAGTAGGATTTAATGTGTTTGGTGTGTTTTCTTTTGTTTGGTGTACTTTTCTTTTGTTTCATTTTTGTGCTCCTTGTTATTCTTTGATCATATTTCTTTATAGAGAGTGGTTGCTTTCTAGTTGTTTTCTGGTGCTTTAATTCTCTTTTGGTGGAATTGCAGTTGTTATATTCAATCTTTATTATCTTATAGAGCAAGTTTTCAAATGCACCTTCAATGGCCTTTTAAGTGATTTTATCATTTTTATTAGTGTGCTTTCTTTCCCTTTTTCCCTGATATTTGTGCTTAATTTGTTATTTTAAGAACACTGAGGACAATGTTTAATTGAGTGTCTTAAATATGCTCTATTTTATTACTTGCAACTAGTACACTGTTGTTATATTGATTTGGATTTGAATTGGAATTGCATATTAATTTATTAATTAATTTAAGGATAAATAGTGATAACAAATCAACATAGCAAGTTTTTATTGCCATTGTTGGAGAACTAAATATTGTGTGATATTAAGAATACATTGGTGTTAATTACTCTAAGGTGTATATATTATTTATATTGTGTGCTTTGTTTTTTCTTGGTTATTTTCTCTGTTCTTTGTTTTTGTGTTTCTTGTTTGTTTAATTTGAGTGCCTAATTTCTAGTCATTAAAAAGATGTGGGGCAATATGATTATTACTAAGATTGCCAATGGTATAAGCCAGAAGAAGCTAGTCGATGGGAAAACCACAATGCATATCATGGATCCTATGCGTTTGATCGTCCATCCTCCTACCTAATTACGTATGGAACAATTTATCTCATAATAAACCATCTTTTACTCCTTGTAAATCATGCAATTTTCAAAGTCATCCTCAACCAAATTATAGGTAAAATTATAAACCTTCTTTTGATCATGAGTATAGAATTGTAACATTAATTGAAGTGAAGGATTTATTGAGGGAGTTTAGGAAAATGCATTCACTTGTTCAAGAATATAAGGTTAAGGAAAAAATTCTTTTAGAAATACAAATGGAGTCCTAAATGGAACATTCAGAAACATCAATTAGAGAGTATTCTTCATGTTAGTTCCATGAATCCCCTCCATTAAAGCCAAGTAGGTTAGCACCTTTGAATATGCATAATGTTAATCAAGAGTTTTCAAATTCTTTTGAGCATAATATTGATGACAGTTTTGAGTGTATTAATGATGAAAAAGCTCTTGAAACTAATGAAAGTTTAGGTGCTCCATTAAATGAATCTATGGTTGAATTAGATATTATTAATGAAGAATATGTTTATGAATTAGATCTCCATGACTCAATGGCTTTTAATTGTCAACAAGGTGATATGTATGATATTGATGACTTGAATGCAGATGAAAAGGAATTTGAAATTGAATCAAAGTAGTTGCTCGAACCAAGTGATGATGCATATAATCCAAATAATGAATGGATGAATGTTGAAGTATCCATTGAGCACCTTGATATTCTATGTGTAATGGATGAATGTTGAAGTATCCATTGAGCACATTGATTTTCTATGTGTGTCTCCTTTTAATCCTAGGCTAAAGGTAGTCATACTGACATATTTACCATGGTACTTTGCTCAAGATAAAGGTTATGCATTGTTTTTCTTCAAAGGTAGGATTTATGATGCTTTTGAACACCTAATGAAAGGTATAAGAACCCGTGGAAATTTAGCTACTCCATCTCCAAAGCATAAAGGTAATCAATTGGTTGAAGAGTTAAAATTTCTATTAAAAATTTCCTAACTTTAAGGTCTAGTTAAAATACCTTAAAGAAGCACTTTTTAGGAGGCAACCCAACCTTAGAAGTAGGATTTAATGTGTTTGATATGTTTTCTTTTGTTTGGTGTACTTTTCATTTGTTTCCTTTTTGTGCTCGTTGCTATTCTTTGATCATATTTCTTTATGGAGCATGGTTGCTTTCTAGTTGATTTTTTGTGCTTTGATTCTCTTTTATTGGATTTGCAAGTGTTATATTCAATCTTTGCTATCTTATGGAGCAAGTTTTTAAATGCACCTTCAATGGCCCTTTAAGTGATTTTATCATTTTTATTAGGGTGCTTTCTTTCTCTTTTTCCCTCATATTTGTGCTTTGTTTTTTATTTTAAGAACATTGAGGACAATTTTTAATTAAAGTGTGGGGGGAGGGATTGGATGATCACACTTATGTTTAATTTGGCCTAAAGTGTCTCATTTTATCTTTTTTTTCAACATAATCTATATTTTATGGAATTGTTTTTTATTTGATGCCTATTTTTTGATATTTTTCCTTTTGTTTTCATTTATTATGCCCTTCTTAGATGGTATATGATTGATTAATTCTATTGAAGATCAAATGTTTTTAAATTACTTCATGTTTTAGATTATGACATCTTTGATCTTTATGGATTCCATGTTTAAAATGCACAGTTTTAAAGAAAAATGTGCTTTTTTAAAAAAATATCATAGTATCTTACTTCAATTTAAATGGAAAAGAAAAAAATTAAAAAGCAGGAAAAAATATGAAAAAAAGAGAATAGAAGAAAAGAAAAATAAAGTAATAAGTGAGTTAGTTCTATTCACCCCACTAGCTTTAAACCAATTAGTTAAAATTTATGAGTGGAGTTAGTAGCCAGTTGATGTGAAGTGATTTAATTAATGTACTGGGGATATTCACGAAAAAATGTTCATCTTCGTGTAATAAGATTACTTGAAATTTCAACCAAGCTTTAAAATGCTCACATTTTTGGCTTATGGTTTTGTTTTCATGAATAAAGGATACTTAATGGTTTTGAAAGATAACATATCTTGTTTTAGCACTATTCATTTTGCATGTGGAATAGAAGTGTGATTGAGTTTGAATTTGATGAAACATGAAGTAAATTAAAGTTATTTATGACTTGATATGGTTAATTAGCTATATACCATGTTTTAGTGCATAATGTTTGAAAACCAAAGGAAATTGGTCCATTAATTGTGTTTTACAAATTTTCCTTAACTTATAAGTCATGTTGAACTTGACAATTGATTGATTTGATTGAGGACAAGAAAAAGATAAGTGTGGGGGAATTGTTAAGCCTTGGTTTTAATGTATTTTCGTATGAATTTGATCAAATTTTAAGGCACATTGCTTCTAACTTGATGTTAAAAGTGTTTAATTATGTTTATAAATGTTATACAACACAGATAGAAGCCAAAAAGTGGCAAAAATATCTAAAATTCATAAAAAGTCAATTTGCAGGACCATTATGACAACCTCAGTAGCCTGTTGTAATGGTCTCTCAACCCTCCGTATTACTCTCGAAATATAGGACCATAACAACGCCTTCATAGCCTGCCATTATGCTCCTTTTAAGCGTTATTTTGGTACTAGTCAAGCAAAAATCAGCTGAAACTTGCCTCTGCACTTATTGCAACTTACTCCACTTGCATCCAACTTGTAGAAGACATATATAAGGGGCTCAAGAGATCAATTTTATCGTAGTTAGGAAGGATTTAAGAGGAGAATTCAAATCAAAAATAAGATTTTCTTCTTCTTTCCTTATTTTTTAGGTTTTTCTTTTCTTTTTGTTTTCTAGTCTTTGTATATTTTAATTTTAGGTTATTTTGAGGATTCAAGGGAGTTGATTCATGTGTTAGGAGGATGTCTATCAGTTTGTATCATCATTTGTTGCTTCCTAAACATTAAATCACTTGTTTTGTACTCCTTTGTTCATATATATGCAAGAATATAGATTATTTTAATTTAATCTAAAATTTCTTGTTTATTTGTGATGTTTTAAGCTTAATCTTAACTAGGGATAGGGTTTTTAATGTCTTAAGTAAGTTTATAACACATGATTGGATGATAATCTTTATTTATTTGAGATCTTAAGCATATCTTAACTTGATCACTTAAGATATGAGTTTAGATGATTAAGGAGAGGACTAATCACTTAATTCATGAAAAAATCCATAAATAACATGATTTTAATCAATACATGACCATTGATTGGTTAAATCATGAGGGTAATAATTTGAATATGAATTTAGGATTAGAAACTTCTTGAACTTTAAGCCTACTTCTTAGATTTTTGAGTGGACCAAACCATAAACTAAGAATGTTAGAGAAAAGACAATGACTTGACTATAGCTTTGTCTTAATTTAGTAAGGGCCCTAGAATAGAAATTCCAATCCATTTCATAACTTAAGTCATTTAGGCATAGTCCTTAGCCATTTAATCAATTGGTAATCCTTAGACAATTTGGAGTTTAATTACAAAGATGGAATTTTTTAGGTTCTTTTTAGTTAAATTGACCCTTAGTTTTTTGGCCTTGAGTTCCTTTAGATAATTGTAATCTAATTAGCTTAGTAGTCATACAAATCACTTTTCTCTGGATTTGACATTCTGGAGTCTTAAATATGCTCCACTTTATTACTTTCAACCAGTACACTGTCGTTATGTTGATTTGGATTTGAATTGGAATTACATGTGAATTTATTGATTAATTTGAAGATAATTAATGATACCAAATCAACACAATAGTAACTTATGATGAGTGTACATGAGATTTAGAACTCAATAGATATATAAATATTAGGTTTATTAATTGATTAGAGAGAGATCTTTAGTGATTAATAGATTGCTTATAGGATTACTTTACATCTAGCTTGATTTTTAGGAAAGGTTTTGTAGATTAGAAGATTGCAAGACTAATTCCATTTTATTCAACTAGGAAAATTTAGTTACACCTTGAGAGAGAGTGACTAAAGCATTAAGATTTTTTGGCCAAACATAATTGAATTAATAAGTCAAGAGGTAAACAAAATGGGGATAAAGATAATTTTTAGTCTTAAACCTTAAAGTTACAAATTCCTGCACTTTGTTCCTTTGATTGTTCATTGCTAATTTGCTAAATTTTAGTTTATTTTTCAATTATTGTTGTTTAAAATTATTTCTTAAATTTTTTTTAACTTGAATTGAGTGTTGACTAAATCTAATCCTTATGGAATGATATCCATTGTACTACAAGTTTAGGCCTAATCACTTGTAGTTCTAATGTAAAGTGAGTTAGTAATCAACAAGTTTTTACTTCCCTACACTTGAACCTTCACTTGTTCTCAAGCAAACTTCAAATGAAAGGTACATAAGATGTAATAATGGATGCTAGCTTGAATGCAACCATGGTAAGATATCTCATATAATTGGATTGTCTAAGAATAGTAATCATTCAAGATGATCCCAAAGTATGCACTTAATCCACTTTATGAATGTCTTTGAATTGAAAATGCATATTAATTAGATCGTTGTTATCCTATTCTTACATCCAAGACATTTGTAAGCATGCAATATTTCCAACTACCAAGTGAAATTAGGCCATCATTAAACATTCACTCATGAAATGTATTGATTTTGAAAGAAAAGATCTATAAGTTTCACCTTTTTCTCTTAAACTTCAATTGTTTTACATTGGTTAAGAACAACCACCTAGTATTTTAAGCGATGGTGCATGTCTTTAGGGGCACACCTCTAATTACTCAATTAAGTGACATTCCTTTTATAAGGTTGGAGTGTCGTTTAGCCTTTTTACATGAAGGTGTATGTCTTTAGGGACTTACCCCTCATTACTCAAACAAATTACATCTCTTAACTAGTCTGTTGGCTCTAATCTTAACTCTTTTTTTGTTTAATTTGTTTTTATCATCAAGGAGTTAGCAGAGTAGTCATAGCATTTATTATTTGATTTATATTGTGAGCCTATGCCCCTACTCTCTAATCAATTCTTTCCATAAATTATCACTCATAATGCCTACCAATTAACTCAAATTCTCATATAAACTACATTCAACCAAATGTCAAAGAAGTAAGAAAAGGTATGCAATATCCTAATTAATTTGTAATTTCAATGGAAAGACAATTATAAGTGAACTTTATGAGGTCATATTTCTTCCCTACTCTAACAATCTCTTTCCTGGTTAACCCAATTCCATTTAAAGTTATGTCATTTATGTATTCAAACTTATGAAAATCTCACATAAGCACACAAAAATGAAAAAAATATGCACAAAATATAAGAAATGCATGCTTAAAAGAAAATTTTCATACAAAATGCACGCAATGCAATGCATGTGCATAAAATATAACAAATGGATGCTCACAAAAAAAATTTAATACAAAATTCACATAATGAAATGCATGTGCTACCTCCTCATACTTAAAGAACATAGTGTCCTTAATATGTGAAGAAAGCACAAAAAAACAAAGAACCTAATGAATAAAGAAACAATGAAAAATAACAAGCACTAAAAGCGACACAAAAAACATACAAAAGAGACAAATAACAAATAAAAGAGAGAGGGATGAGAACTTATGGATAGGGTAGGGGTGGTGGTGATGATGTTGGAGATGGCACTTAGAGCCTTTGCATCGCGAAGGATTTGAGCATATTTTTGGTGTGGTAGCTTTTTTGACATGCTACCAGTTGTAATTGTTCATCCATTTGATCCATGAATTTTTCCATCTTCCTATTATTAGCTTCTACTGAATTGAGTACTCGTTCTTAACTTGACTCATCGAATTCATCACTAGAGGTATCATCAAATTCATTTGTAGCAATGGAGCTAGAAGCTCCATGGATGAACCTATGTTTAATAGTAGCATGAGTGATGGTTTCGGAGCTCCATATTGTGGTGCTCCAGAATTTTAGATTTCTTTAAATAAGGAGTAATTAAATATTCACAGTGTATTGCAATTAAATAGTCAGTAGCAATTCAAAAGTGATAAGTCAAGGTAGTAACAATGTGCCCTATTCCTCCATAGTTGCTTCGTTTGGCAACCAATTAGACTAAAACATGAAAAAGTTGAAATGATGTGCGAAGTTTAACTTTGGAATCCATACACCATAACAAAAGCAATTCCTTCGTAAAAACATTTGTTAGTTAAAAATGGCATAGCATATAAACTTATGTAAAAGCAAATGTCATTGACTAGTAATAAAAGCATTTGAAGCATTGTAAGGATTAAAATCATGCAGTCTAGTGAGGAGTTTCCAATATGATGTAACTTGAAAGTCTTAATGTGAATCCTCAACACGTGATTTTGGAAAAGCAAAATCTTATTCAATACTTTATCATCCAATTAGTGATAAAGTATTGAATAAATCAATACTTTATCAAAAACAAAAAACATTCGGCTTCTTGGATTCATAATGCAATAAAGTAAGGAATTCAAGTGTAAGCTCTTCATATATAGGATAATTTATTTACACAAAGGATTCCTAACCAAACTTTCTACTCAATTTCAAGAATTTTTCTTTAGGAGCTATCTCTTCAAGAGTTCAAAATTGAAATATCTAGGAACACAAATAGTTCTACTTCTAAGATTGGTGAAACTCTAACCTTCCTCCTTGGAGAAGATAGGGAATAGAGCTACATAATCTGTTACAATGTTCGTTGCTTCACACCCACTAACTTCAGCCTGGATAGAAGGGATTGATTTCCAAATAGTGGACTTTGTTCTTGGAGGCATAGAGGGAAAACATAAACAAAATAGAACATAAGAGTTAAGGAGAACCAAATTATAGGTGTAACAACCCTCAAAGTGAAAAGGAAACGTGAATAGTATCAAGAAGTAGAAGATGAGAAAAAATCTGTAGAAATTTGAAGTTTTGGTGAAGAACCCACTAGAACTCATAAAGATTTAATGAAAAGTGAAGTAGGGAGGCTGTAAAATATGATGCTAGGGTTGAATAAGATAAGACGAAGAGGGTGGAAAAGAAAAGAAGTGAAAAGAATGAAGTAGGGTAGGGTTTTGGTGAGCAAAACCTAAAACTACAAGCATGATTGTGACAAGTGAGTTAGGCCATGGTTCTATCACCCTAGTGTGCAAGGATTCCTCTATTCTAGTCGAGTTTTGCATAAAATGAGTTCCCAATTGTTATACACTCATATCAAGCCTTTAAATTGAAGAAATAACATCAAAATCAACTTAATAAAATCAATATAACTCAAGGAAACACAATACAAACAAAGAAAAGATGAAAGGAATAAATCAATCGACCTAAGAATTCTAAAGAAATGCATTAAAAAACCTAAGAACAAATAACAACATGCTTCATTTAAGGTCATGAGCTTAACCATACTTTAATCTTTTAGTAAGATAGAAGGAAAGAAGCTACTCCCTTTTCTTTTGAGGAAAATTCTTTAAGATACAAGTTACTATAAAGCCCAATAGCCTTGAATATTTTTCCCTTAGATTCTTCCACTTTGAGTGCCTCATACTTGTAAATTTGAGTAACTTTCAATGGTCTTCTCTACTGAGTCTTGAGTTTAGTCAAAAATAAATTCAACCTTGCTCTAAGCCTCCTCTTTCTCGTCTTGACCACCCTTTTCTCTTGTTCCAAATTCAAGTCCTTAGGAATACTAAGGGGTAGAATATTTCCCTTACCTAAGAAAGTATACCCTACGTATTGAAGTAAGGATTGTAACTTGAACACGCATGGTTTCACTAAGGAGAATGGAATAGGGGCATTCGTTCTTCCTAAAGGTTCTTATTTTAACTTCTTACCCAACTCCTTCTCCTGCTCATTTTGTTCATCATCTTTCAAACCTACCTCTTCCTTCCGCTTCACCTCTTACTCCTTTCCACACTCATTAGTCACATCTATCTTGATGAAATTACTTTTTTTTGTTAGATTTTTCAATATCTTACTTATAATAAACTCTACTTTCTCATCACCAATATGAAAGACTAACTTTTCATTAACATCAATCAACAACCTTCCAGTGTTCATGAAATACCTACCAAGGATCAATGGATAACTTCTATCCTCCTCAAAATCGAGCATTGTGAAATCTACTAGAATGAAGAATTTATTCACCTTAACTAGCATGTCTTCCACCTATCCAAATGAATTCTTTATTAATTGGTCCATAAATTGGATGAACATGAAAATCAGCTTCACATCGCCTAGCCCTAAATTCCTGAAAATAAATAAGGTATTAAGTTAATACTTGTTTCTAATGACACAATCATTTAGAAAAATTAAAGTTACCAACAACACAAGATATTGTGAAACTCTCTAGATCTTATAACTTAGATGACATGTAACTAATGATGATTGAGCTATAACTTTCTGTTAAGGCCACCATTTGATTATCCTGTCAAATGCACTTGTTGGTTAGGATATCCTTTTAAAACTTAGTGTACTTAGGTAAATTCCCTAATGCTTCCACAAATGAAAAATTTGTTTGTATCTTCTTCAACTTCTCTAAGAAATTGGAAAATTGTGCATCTATTTGATTTTTCTTAAGTCTTTATGGATAGGGAATCTTTAGGTT
This sequence comes from Pinacopodium congolense, assembly GCA_028565735.1. Classification (NCBI taxonomy): domain Eukaryota; kingdom Viridiplantae; phylum Streptophyta; class Magnoliopsida; order Malpighiales; family Erythroxylaceae; genus Pinacopodium; species Pinacopodium congolense. Next base: position 3,416 of record JAOXYD010030049.1, on the reverse strand, counting down.
ATATGACAATGGTGGCATATAAGGCTTCTCCTCCTCATTATCTTCTCCTTTCTCTTAGCTTTCCTCCTTTGGGTTTTTAGCCTTCTCCATTGACTCCTCTCGTTCTTTTCTAGTTATAACTTTGATGGACTTCAGCTGCTTCCTTAGATTGGACTCTGTATTACTTAAGAGACTCCTCACACTTCTAGATGAGAGGGCATTGGCAAGTTTCCCTACTTGCACTTATTAGTTATAGATGGATGATGAATGATTATTCACTATTTGATCAAACTTTTCCTCCATCGTCTTTTGGCCTTCTTCTTGCCTTCTTTAGCCTTCTTCTTGACTTGCAAACTTGGAACACAATGTCCATCAACTTGTCCATCTTTCTCTTAAAGGATCTAAGTCTATCTTATTGGAAACTAGGTAGGCCTTATGCTTTCGTATTGTTACTTGCATTATTATTCCAAGAGAAAATAAGTGTTAGAGTATGGATTATTACCTCTTGTTGTTACCCTATGTAGTTCACTTATTTAATTCTACTAGTATCCATATAAAGCAATTTGTTGTGCCATTTTTATCCTATGAACATAACTCACATCTGAGTTGTAAAACTTTAATTGAAGAAGAAGATGTACCTTATTAGTTGCCTAGTTTTTTTGGTTAGGGTCAAAATTTATGGTTACATAACTTGGAGGGCTGTTATTAAATCAATAGAAATCACCCACTTTTCTTGTTGAAGCTTTGCCTACTCTATTTATTATACCATCAGGAACTATTGTTTGCCATTTCTTTTGAGAGATCATGGACTGTATCAATGGTTTTTCTCATCAATAATCCTTTAGCCACTACATCAATGATGCCTCTTGTACTTTGGTTTACCTTATTGTAGAAATTTTGTAATAAGAATTCCCTTGGTAGATTATGATGTAGATAGCTCCTTAAATCTCTCCCAAGTGTCATACAATGACTCCCAATCACCCTGTTAAAAGTTTATGATCTCCTTAATGATACTCGTCATCTTAGTCAATAGGAAATACTTGGCTAGAAATTCTTTTGCGAGTTGCTCCCATATAGTGATCTGCTTCAAGTTAAGAGAATTCAACCATGCTTTAGGTGTATCCTTTAAGGTGAAAGGAAACAACCACATCTTAATTATATCTTTGGATAGCCCATTGAACCCAAATGTGTCACAAATCTTTAAGAAGTTGGTAAGATAGGCATTGTAGTCTTCATTCAAAAACTCATAAAACTGAACACTTGATTAGAGCTTGTTGAGTAAAGTTGACTTGATTTCAAAGTTGTTTGCTTTTATAAGAGGCCTTGTGATTCCTTGTTGATTGGCATCAAAACCAGGCCTCATGAAATTCATAGACGTCCTTTAGTCTCCTCCTTGCTTACCTTCTTCCACCATGTTTCTTTAAGTAGTCTCTTAACGCTTAGATCTTCATAACTCTCTTTCTTGCCTAGCAATGTTGAAAAACTCTTCTTTAGTAAGCTCGTTGGGCCTTCTTGTACTCTTTATATTCATGCACTATAAATACACAAGGAAAAGTATAAATTCTTAAATAACAATAACCCAAACAAAATAAGATGTTAAAACTACTAATCCTCAGTAATGACGCCAAAAATGTGTTGATTACTAACTCTCTTTATTTAGTACCATAAATGAGCGAGTCATAAAATTTTAGTACAACAAATATCATTCCATAAGGATTAAGTTTAGTCACAACTCAATTCAAGTTAAACTTTGTTTAAGACACAATTTCAAACAACAATAACTCAAAACATAAACTAAAATTTAGCAAACTAGCAATAATCAATCAAAGGAACAAAATGCAAGAATTTATAACTTCAAGGTTTAAGACTAGGAATTACCATTATCTCTATTTTGTTTCCCTCTTGAATTATTAATTCAATTATGTTTTGCCCAAGATATCCTAATGCTTTAGTCCAAAACTTGTTGATTACTAACTCGCTTTACTTAATACTGTAAGTAAACGGGTTGTAAACTTGTAGTATAACAGATATCATCCTACAAGGATTAGGTTTAGTCATCAATCAATTTAAGTTAAAACTTTGTTTAAGGAAAATTTTCAAAAAACAATAACTGTAAAAAATAAACTAAAATTGAGCAAACTAAAAATGAACAATCAAAGGAACAAAGTGTAAGAATTTGTAATTTCAAGGTTTAAGACTACGAATTACTATTATCCCTATTTTGATTCCCTTTTGAATTATTGATTCAATTATGGTTAGCCCTAGATATCTTAACACTTTAGTCACCTTCTCTCAAGATGTAAATAATATTCCCTAGTTTAATAACATAGACTTAATCTTACAATCTCTTAATCTACAAAACCTTTTCTAAAAATCAACTAGATGTGAAGCAATCATATCTGTTAATCAATCAAGATCTCTCTCTAATTAATTAATAAACTTAATATATATAGATCTATTAAGTACCAACTATCATTGTACATTTAACCTAAATTACCAAGCTCAATCTGTCAATTTATTGTAGAATTTAAGCATGATAAATACCACAAACGTCATTTCATTTAATCAATAAACAAGATTTCAACAAAATAATTCAAAAGGGAATCTCTTCAAAATAGTTCAGTCACTTATGGTGTTTATAAAATCCCCAACTAACATATTTTTCATACAAAAGAGTAGGAAAAGAGAGAAAAGAGTGAAACTATATGAATCTTAGAGCTATTCTCTTCACTTTGCAATGCTAGAAAATCTAGAAGTTGTTGTTTCTTGATAAATCCCAAAGTTGATGATGTTTCCTTTTGTAGGTTGCTACTAAAACCTTGATGTTATGTCCAAAATTATCCTTTAAGTCATAAAATCCTGTATTAGACATGTCATGGCTTCAACTCCACTGTCACCCTTATGCACAAGCATGAGGGTGATAGAAAATGCCCATCAAGGTAATCTTCTCCTTTGACAACTCTTCTAGCTTTTGAATCTTCTTTTTTTTTCCCCTACTATAACTTCTTTTATATACCTTAGATGGTTATGAAATTTGATATGGAAGTTCCTCACATGATGTTCTGGAACCTTATAAAATTTTATAACAATCTGAACTTAAAAAGTGTACCTAATATATCACTAAAGTCACCTATACCAAAACTAGTGCTAAATTGAGCTTCATTTGTTACTTGTTCATCCAAACGTCAAAGTGCATCAACCCATTCCTCAAATAAGCTCAAAATTTTTCTCTCAATCACTAAACAACAACAAAAAACAAACAAAAACATAAAAGATAGTGACAAGAAGGTAAAAGATCATACTAACTAAGTTTTAAACACACAAATAAAACTTAAACACCTAGAAACACCCTAGAGACATAACACAAATACTAGTACCTAACTAAAAATTAATCTATTTTTAAGGGGTTAATAGATTGAACACATAATAATTGAACT
>JAOXYD010030048.1:0-27858 GCA_028565735.1 Pinacopodium congolense | reverse complement strand
TTAAACTTTTTGGTAAGCAGAGCTATCTCTTCTTCACTTACTTTCGAAGATCTCCCTTCTTCACTTTCTTTCGAAGATCTCCCTTCTTCACCAGACTCCTCTTTCTTGGCTTTGAACGCCAAGTTCTTTGTTCTTGATAAAACTTCCTCTTCTTTTTCTTTTGAGTCCTTCATTGCCATCTCATGATTGAGTAAAGAACCTACCAATTTTTTCAAAGGTAAAATGTTAAGATCTTTAGCCTCTTGAATGGTGGTGGCCTTAGCCTCCCATTCCTTTGGCAAAGACCTCAAAAATTTTCTAATAATTTCAGCATTTACATATGATCTTCCTAAACCTTTCAAAGCATTTATAATATTACCAAATCTAATACATGTCAGAAATTCTTTCATTTAGATGCATTAAAAACAATTCATATTGATGAATGACAATGGACATTTTACTTTCCACTTGATTGGTACCCTCATGAGTAACCTATAAAGTATTCAAAATTTCTTTAACTGTTACACACAGACACCCAATTGAATTCACTTCTACTTATAACACAAAATAAGATATGAACGGCTCTACAATTAAGTGAAAACAATATTTCATCGTTTACATTCCATTCCTCTTTTATCTTAAGAATTCTTTGCCCATTATTAATCTTAGTGGGAATATAAGGACCCTCATTTACTATATCTCACAACTTAACATTTTCAGCTTGAAGAAAGAACTTCATCCTAGTTTTCCAATACAAGTACTCATTTCCATCAAAGAAAGGATGTCTACCAATATTTTGAGCTCCAAAAATTAGACAAGATACCCAATTTTGTCATAATGGATGTTTTCTCACAATTTTATGAGAAATTAATACGAGAGTGAGACCTAGGTTCTTATACCAATTCTAAACCCTATGGCACCCAAAGGGGGTGAATTGGGTAATTAAAAACCTTTTAAATAATTAAAACTAGTAACCTAAATCAATTGGAAACTAAATGCAATCACTAAACTAAGATTTAACCTAAGATGGAATGAGAACACAACTACCAAACTAAATGTAATAAATTAAGATTCAAGACACACAATTAACAATAAGTAAATGAGTTAAGATAAGAGAAGGAAAGACGAAAATTAAAGAAGTTCACCTACCCCAAAGATAGGCTACGTCTCCTTTCCAACTACTTGTTGGATGATTTTATACTAATCAATCAAAACAACTACAATCTTCTTATAAGGTGAAGAGTAACCTTTACAATCTTACTTTCTAAGGGTGAAGAATACCCCAACAACAATCTTACTTTCTAAAGGTGAATAGTAACCTTTACCAACTATTTTCAAGGCAAAGAGAAACATATACAACCACCCAGAAACTGATTCAAATTCTGAAATTCGTGATTAAATGAAGAACATAAAAAACTAGACAATTTTGATGTATGAATGAACTAATGCACACAAATGATGAAATAATCAACCAAAAATTCGAAACTAAGATTATTTCGACGCTTAATAACTTAAAAAAATTTAAAAAAAATTAAAAAACACAAAGAAATAGATTAACAAAGTTGAAAACGGAATCAAACTTAAACTAGTGAAAACAATGGCTATATTGAAGTATATGAATGTTTAAGCTTAAAGATAACTCAAACAAACCTAAAAAATTTGAAACAAAGTTTAAACACAATCTAGAGACCTTAAACAAACTGAAAACTCCAATCACGCAATTTTATAAACTAGTTTTATCAGCTAAAATTGAGATTCAAGCTAGAACAATCTCAACAGAGACAGTTTTAATAAATGTAAGAGTTCTAGCTATAATCTGATAAAACAACCTCTCCAAAATATAAAAGATAGATCAGCTAAACTCTTAAATACTCAAGCAAGAGATTAGGAACAATTTTTCAAACCCAAAAACATAATATGACAATAAACATATGATTGAAATTAAGTGCAGTAAAAATGTGGGCAGCTTGAAACTTTTGAGAGATTCAAAAGGTTTGATCTATTTTTGGAGTGTCTAAAGAGTCAAAAATCATTCCTACAGGATATATATAGTTCCTGGAAGCTTAAGGAATGTTTAGGATGGTTTTTAAGCCATTAGAATGAAGATAAAAAATAAAAACTCGAAAGTAGAAACTAGCCGTTAGAGACAGAGCCTTCAACGGCACCCTCTAGGTTCATGAATAGCACCGTTAACAGATGAACAGCCCGTCGTTGAGAGTACTGAAAATAATGGGTATAACGGAACCCTTGAGCCCGCCATTTAAGGATAAATAGCCCGCCGTTATTCATCTATAAAATATGAAAAATACTCAAAACTCACCTCAAAACTTTTCATACAAGTTCCCAATAATAATTAAGACTTCAAAAAACTTTTAAATCATATCTTAAGGCTATATGAATGATCAAAACTCATCAAACAGTTGAAAAACATGAAATGATCTTTGAAATGAAAGATTATGAAACTTTACATATTTAAATGCAAAGCAGGATCAAAACTAAACCCTTAGATCAATTGAACATCAAGTAAAACTTACAAACATATTTCAAACAACCTATCTAAAGTCTTGAAGCTTCCAAATCATTTAATCTTCTATTATTTTCAAATTTAACCTTCAATCTCCAAGCTATCCATATTAAATTCTTCTTGAAACATACCTATCTTTGAGATTAACATCATAAAAGTAAATCATTAGTAATCAAACATGTTTTATTATCATTAAAACCAACATTGGAACCTCTATTGGTTCAATAGTTTTAACCAAATTTTGCAAGTTCATAATCAAGAGTGAATTATAATACACTATAACTATATTGTTTACATTGATTGGATTGAATTATCATGTTTAACATTTGAAAAACTAATAGGAAAGTTTGATTAAGCATATAAATAAGTTGTTTAAGGAAAATTAATAATTCAAGTGTGGGAAATTGATAGGGGTAAAGTTTATAAGAATTTTAAGCAAAATATTATATGTTTTCACCCATATTTTGAAATTAAATTGTCTAATTTATGTCTATTATTGCTTAAATTGCATGTTCATGCCAAAGAAGATGTGTTTTTTTGTAAAAATGGATCAAATGTGAGTAAAGTTTTTGAAGAAAAATGTATGTCTTTAATGATGTCATTATTCTCCCAAATGCACTACTGTTATAGCCAACTCAGAAGAATAACATAACCCTTTAATGGCATCATTGTGGAATAAACAACCACCATTGAAGAGCACTATGAAGACAAATGAATAACATGGGAGTCATAAATAGCACCATTGATGTTTAACTTCAAGGGTTGTTGATGTCTCTAGAGGCATGTTCCAACAAAAGATTTAAGGATAGATTGCATATCTCATCCTTAAAGGGGCCTAAAACCTAATCACCACATATATAAGCATACTTTAGAGACTTTGCAGAGATATTTTGCCATCTTTAGTAACCTTTAGTTAGAATTTTAGTTAGTTTTCATAGATTGTTAGGTTTTCACTATATTTTCTCCTCCAATTCACTATAATAGTTATTTAACATTGCTTTTAAGGATTCGAAGGAGTGGATTAACATGATATCATATTAAATTTAAATTTAGAGTGTATTCCATTGTATTATAAACCATAGTTTTCATTGTATTCTTGAATCTTTTCATTTTAATCAATATATATGGGTTTATTGTTTAATTCTTGGTGTTCATTGCATAATATATATGGCTGATTTGTTTAAAAGCTAAGGCTAGGATAATAGATGATTTAATGGAAATTTTTCCCTAAATTATGTGTTAATCTTTGTCTATTCCAGCACTTAGTTTTTTACTTTAAGCTGGCTACTTAGAATAAAGTCATAGATAATTAAAGATCCATGAAATCTACTCTAGTTATTGAAAAAATCGATAAATAATGCGATATAAATCAGTGAATCACTAAACATTAGTTAATTGTGAGGGTCTCAATTTTGAAATGGGAATTTTAGTATTAAACTTCTCCAAATTTAAGCATATTATCTAAGTTCATTGAATGATTAAATAATGAAATAGGATCAATAGAAATAGGTCATTGACTTAACCATAACTATGTCTTATTTTTATGAACATACCTTATATAAGCCATATAATCAATTTTAACTCAATTGAATCATAGAAATTTGAAAATCTTAGCTATATGTTAGGAATGGTATCTAATTGAAATTTGGAATTCTTTTACATTAATTGAAGAGTTAGTTAATTCAATTTATTAGTTTTATAATTAATTAATCAATTTAAGTTTCTCTAGATAATTGTAGTCAAAGTAACTTAGTAGTTACAGGCATATCCTTAATGGAATGATAATCTAGACTCTAATAGATCCACTATATTACTTATGATACGTATACCTGCCTATAGTTTATCTTAGGTTGAAATTGAGTTAAGAAGATCAATTAGTAAGACCAGCACAACATCCATAAATAGAAATTCAAGCATAAAGGCTAAACTTTCAATGGGTTCCTCCTTTTAACACCAAAATAAATTCCTTAGGTTCAATCTTCACTTTATTTAGACAAGAAACCTCACTTCTTTAAGGTTTATGAGTTCTTACTCTAATAAATTTCCAAGAACCAATAATAAAAGAAGAATGCACTATGATTAAAATGTTGAAGATTACTCCCTTATTTCATAAGTTTCCCTTTATGTACTTCTATTATGACTCCAGCAGCGACTATGAATGATCTTCTTAAGATGATTGGCATATACTTATCTTCTTCAATATTCAAGACTTGGAAATATATATGGAAATTAATCTTAGCCACTTTAACTAGCATATCCCTTATGGTTGACTTATGATATGTAACAGATAGATCAAGTAACTGTAATAATACTGTTCTAAGTTTAGGCTCTTTTAATCCTAATTTTGTAAAGATAGACATAGGTATCAAATGAATGCTAGCTCTAAGATCTATCAAAGCCCTATATATTTGTAAGTTACTAATTGTGTAAGGAACTACAAAGCTCCCTATGTCCTTAAGCTTAGGAGATAACTTTCTTAATAAGATCATGAAGCACTCCTTATTTAGCATAATAGTCTCGTATTCCTCAAGCTTTCTCTTACTTGAAAGTATATCCTTTAAAAACTTAACATAGGAAGGCATTTCATCGAGTACCATAGAAAATGAGACATTTATATGTAATTTCTTGTAAACCTCTAAAAACTTTCTGAATTATTTAATCAAGTAAGTACTATTTAGTTTTTGAGGATATGAGATCCTAAACTTGTAAGGTTAAACATTAGGGTCGACAAATAGCCTAGGTCTTTCCTTCTTCTGAAATGAATCTACTTTGCTTTAAGGTCTACCACCTTTTCCTTGCTCCTCTCCTTTTCAACAGAAGTCTAAGCTATGTGCAAAAGCTAACCACAAGATGAAAGGTTTAATATGGTCCGCCCAAGGCCAGGTGATATCAATCTTCGCCTCTAGAAAGCACCACCCTTTACAGCAATCTTTCATAAAGTCACAAAAAATATTAGTAACTAATCATAATTTTATTCAAAATCTTACCCAGTGATCTAGCACCTTGGGCCCTACTATCTCTGTTAGAAAAAAATATGAATATATAATAAAGGCTTGCCTAAGAACAAAACCTGCTATTCTAGGCTTAAAAAAGTGTCTTTCCATTATTAGCTTTTCTTCTATTCTTTTTTCTTAATTGTACCTTCTACTTTCGTTCCACTTATCAAGGTGATAGCCTTAACATACTCCCTAGAATTAGCTTCAATGGTGCTTGGTAGCATACTAAGTAGCATATACTATAAGATTTACATAATTTGGATAACTTAAGTTTCTAAATGTTGGAGAGAAGCCCTGTGGTTTTATATCCTAGCATTATTTGATTAGCTGTATTTTTTCACCATCTTCTCAAAACTAGGGTTTTCTTATTGAATGGGTGCATTAGCTCTAAAGTTAAGTGGTGGATCTCTCTAAGAATTGGCTTGTGATGGCTATTAATAGTTTTGATTGTTACTTTAAAAGAAGTATGGATGGTTTCTCCACCCTAGGTTACAAGTATTGGAAATGTGTTTCAATATTATCTATTATAATTCCTAACACATTGCACTTACTTAAGCTCTTAAGCCTCTATAGATGTACAAGAGTTACCTCCACAGTTATCGCATGCTAGACTTCTAATCACACTACTACTAATACCATTTACTAGATATCTAGCTTCTTATTTAAGAACTCCATTTGGACAACTAAGGCTATGGCATCTTTAATTATTAGAGCTCAATAGGTTCTCCTAAGGTGTTTTTTATAATGTTATTAGAAATTGTTAGTCATTATTTCCTCTATCAACTTATATGCTTGATCCCACATTTTACACATTAAATTACCTCCAGCAGTTACATCTATAGTACTACAAGTACAAGTAACTCCAATTTAAAAGATATCAACTTGTAGCCAAATATTGAACATATGACTTAGACATTTAGATAGCCTCTCTCTAATTCTCTCCCAAGCTTCGTATTGCCTATCATCCCTATATTAAATAAAAGATGTTATTTTAGTTTTCATTTTAGCTATCTTAGTCAGTTGGAAAAACTTAGCTAGAAATAATTTCATCAACTTGTCCCAAGTTGTGATGGAGCCAGGTTGAAGGGTAGAAAGCCCAACAATAGCCTTGTCCTTAAGAAAGAAAGAAAGAAAAAAGATCGTAGGAATTTTTAAAGTAAGAGATCTCTTGTTTCTTAATGAGATGTGTACTTCGATACTAACTCTCCTAAATTTCACAATTAGGATTTAAGGAATTGCATGAAAACTATCATATTTCCCCATCTCATCTATAAATTATTTCAAACAATATGGCTTAGTTCAAAGTTTTTTTGATTTAGATAGGAACATCTTCTTACCCTTCCCTTTATGATTAGCCCTACTAATGTTGTCTTCTCTTTTGTAATCTTAAAGAGCATCGAGAAGGTGATGGCTATTATATAGTATCTAAAGTTAAAGATCTTTCTATTCGTCTTTCTAGAGACACCATAAATGAGATTTTAGGATTTCCTATTCCTCGAGAACATATCTCTTATAATTGTTCCACTAAACATAGTAGCTCCCCTCACCCTATTCCTATAAGAGTTAAAACTATTTTTGAGCTACCCAATGAAGAGGGAATAACACAAAGACCTAGTGATGTTAAAGAGCTTAATTCCAACCCCCACTTTCATCGTTTATTTATCAAATATAATTTTATTTCTTTTGGCAACAATTATATAGCTTTAAGTTTAAATGATTTACGGTTTCTTTCTACTATGATTTTAGGTGGGATGATACCCTTAGGAGATTTTCTACTTTATAAAATTATTCATTTTACTTTGAAAAAAAAAGAAAAAAATAATCTTTATTCTCTCATTTTAGGTTATATCTTCCATCATTTTCATATTCCTTCCATGAAAGATGAGTATGAGATTAATTCTTTCTTTGATAATTAACTCTGAATCGTATAGGATATCAAGTTGTAAATAATCAAATTACACGACTGCATAAGTGATGGTAGCATTCCATACCTCCTTCAGTCCACCTTAGTGGTGATGATAAACCTGCTTTGAGCCATGTTGTGTCCTTACTTATGGATAATGAGACTACATCCTCTAAGCCTCCTTCAGTTTATTTGATGCTCAGTCTAAGATTTCCTTATTACTTAAGGATTTTGATACTTTATAAGAGTACACTACACATCAGTGAAGTGACCATAAAGTTCATGGGAGACACATACAGCATGACGAGATATACACCTTTCATCATGATTAATGATTCTAGTTTCCACCACCATCGGATCTGTGACTAGTGAGATTTTTAGGGAATCTTAGGACTTTTTATGTATTGATTTTAATGATTTATTTTTGTAAATTTGGCGAAGTATGTATGACTCCTTTTATTCATGTCATTAACTCCTCCTTCTTATGGAAGTTCTTGCTTATGATGTCTAACCCCTCTTTTCTTTTATCAATATGTTGTTAGTGATGATGCTATTTTTAATTTCTTCTTCAATGCATGTTTCATATTACCTTTTTTATGATTCTATAAAGGGCGAGAGGTAGATGTGATATTATGCCTTAAGTAGGGAAGTGTTTAATTTTTTTAAAGAACTTATCTTAAATATCTTAATTTTTTACAGATATAATGCATGAATTTAAGGAGAGTTATGGACTTCAACCAATTTTGTGGGGGCTTTTAAAAATTTTATCAATATAGAGTTTATTAAATTTTGAGTTTAAGAAGTGTTATCAATATGGGTTTTATAAAATTCTTTGTTAAATTTTAAGTTAGACTTTGATAAAAGTTGAAATTGTTGTTAAATTATGATTTACTTAGAGAAACCTATCCAAATTTGATAACACGAGTGTTTCGATAAAGAAGTGTGATTTTTTTATTATGATTTTTTTAAAATATGGATGTTTTACTAATTTTGATAATGTGTAAAAGGGAAGTATGTGTTGAATAATGTGTAATTGATATTTAGTGACTTTTAACTTATATTGATTGTCTTGGTATTTGTTTAAGTTTATAAGATCACATAGTTTTATCATCAACTAAAAAAAAAGAGATTGTTTAACTAAGGAAGGTTCCACCTTTATTTTGATAAAGATAAAAACAATTTTTTTACTAATTTTTTTGTTATATTTAAGATGTTAATAAGATAGGTATGTTGAATGATGATTGGAAGATAATTCTTAGAGCCAAAATGGAGCTTATAGTGATCAAGTGAAGAGGACTCAAAGTAGAAGATTAAGATAGAGTTTTTACAGGTTAAACATTTTAATCTTTGGGTAAATTTTACTTAGTTTCATAATTGTGTTTAAAGGGCTCACTCATACATAATTGCATTCATATTTAAGAGTATGTTGTACATTGCAAAATCAAGCGGTAAACCTGCATAGAATGTTGTGAAATAATCCCCTTCATGAATTAAAAATGCTCTAGGGAAGTTTTCAGTGTGTGCATAAGGTAAGAAATTTTTTTAAAGTGTTTTAAGATTAGTATGGATTGATTTAGTAATGTTTCTAACGTGAAAAACTAGTCTGAATAGGTATTGGTTGACCAAAGGGTTTGATTGGTTGAAAAGTATGTTGTTTGTTAATAGACTAGTTGACTAGATGATAACATCAGTTGACGAATGATTAGTCAATTGATATAGGTACAAGTCAACTAATCAAGGCAAGAATTTAGCAATAATGGTTAGATTTACAACACAAAAATTAATTAATTACATTAAAACGTTGGGAAACATTTACCAATGGCTAGTAGGCCAATTTCATACTATGAATATATGTTTTATGATTGTTTTAATCATCTGAAAAGTGTTAGAAATAATCAAACAAATGATTTAAGTATAAAGAACCTTGTTTTGTGAGTTTTGGTTGGTTTTTGTGTGAGTATTTTTTAGGTCTTTATGACAATATTTGGGAATTCATTTTAACAGTTTTATGAGCCATTTCAAACATCTTGCGAGCTAAGTTAGAAACTTTTTTAAGTGTACTTTAATAGGTCGAAAGGTTTTGAGTTGTTGAATTATAAAGGTTACACTATAGCCTTATGAAAAAGAGACCTAAGTTTTACTTTTGTTCAATTAAGATAGTGGATTACCCAAGAGGAGTTAGGAAGTAGATGTAGGAGAAGAGATTGTCTCTGAACCACTATAAAATTGATTTGAGTATTCTCTCCCTTAATTTTTTACTTTAAAGTTCTAGTTTACAAGTTTTTTATTTTGTTTATATTATTTATTTAAACTTCCACATAATAGTTTACAGAACTTAGAGAATTTAGGATCATTAAGTTTTAAAATTTTAAAGAACCTAATTTATCCCCCTCATAAATGCCAAATAGAACCAAGAGGGCCTTTTAAAGTTGAGCCTCCAAACCATGAGGGATCTTAGAGTTGTTCGCATTAACCCTAGGTCTAAAAATACTAGCTACAGGTCTATTATTGTTCCCTATAGCTAAATCTATTATAGTTAGTTCTCTACAATCTTTTGGGTTAGGTACTACTACATTATCTTGATGTTCCATATCTAATGTTTTAGCTCTTAAGTCAATTTTCTATTCACTAATAGGCTCTATTTTTATGTTATTAGATGTACCTATTTGAGTCTCTTTTCTTAATCTACTCACTGTTCATTATAGTTCAAAAACAAAGCTAAATTTACCGAGTTCTTGGCCACAAGTATACACATGAGATAATACTAAATTAAGAAATAAAAATAACTAAAGAAACTAAATAAAAATAATAATAAAAGAAAAATAAATCAAAGAACACTAAAAATATAAAAAAATAAAGTAAAACAAAAAATAATAAAAATAACACAAATATCAATCTTATGTTCTAGACTAATTGACAGTGATATCTTCCTAATATTAAGAAGACAAATCCTTGGGCACAGAAGAAAAAACTTGATTTTCGTCTTTTTATACTCTACTTTTTATCAATCTTATTCCAAGACCAACTTTAGACAAGAATACCTATCATAAGTTATACAATGGATTTTAGTAAGTCAATCGACTGTTCCCACGAGGACTTGCTGTAAATCATAAGTCAACTAATGTATGATCATCTATAGAAACCAAGTGAAGGTGATAAACTAAATTTTAGTGCTAAATTAATTAAAACTACTCAACTAATGTAAAAGATCGCAAGAAGCAATTTAACGTTACCTGTATCGAAGGTCTAGTTAAGGGCTTAGGTTTCAATGGATTAATTAAGTATAGAAATTATTATATGGCTAGATCTACGGTATCTTCTCAAATTTAAGAGACAATTGTGATTAAATCAATGCCTTTTTTATTAATTCTATTCCACTATTTAGTCATTCAATGAACTTAGGATAATAAGCTTAAAGATAAAGAAGTTTAAAAATCCTCTTCTAGAATTAAGACTCTTACAACTAACTAATGTTTGGTCATTTGTTGATTTAAATTGAATTGATTACTAATTTTCCAGTAACTAAGGTAGATTCCTATCCTTAATTGCCTATGAATTAATACACTTAAACAAACAAAGATTTACACACAATTCAATAATTAGAACTCAATTAATATATCTACTTACCATACCTTAGGTATTAATCAATTTAGCCATGCATATTTATCACTAAACATAAAGAATTCATATAAAAGCTTATGCCTGTTGATAAAACAACAAGAGTTAACATATAAACAAATTAAAGAGTTAAGAATACACTCAAAATATTGCAATCCCAATTGTAACTCTAGCTCTAATCTTTTAATCTACTCCCTATAACACTTAAAATCACTCTTTAATATCTTTAATGCAAGGGTTAAAAGAAACCTATAAGCAAAAACTAGAAGATGAATAACTAAATGACTAACTATGCTTCAAGATTACTACTTAACTTTTTGAAAAATATTTATATATGACTATAATAGGTTTAGGGTAGGTTTGGGGTTGAATGGTCTAAATTTCCCTTGAAACATATGCTATAAAATGTTTCTAAAGAGTATAACATCTCTTGAAGTCACTAAATAATAATGCAGTTTAATGGTCACTATTCTTCTATCTGTGAATTGATCTTTAATGGTGGTTTGCTTGCTCTATAACAATATTATTGAAAATAATCGCTCTTCTTCTCACTTTGAATGGGACTACAACAATGGCCTAATTAAAGATTAACAACGTTGCTAAAGACCCACATTAATCTTTTAAAGAAAACATCCATACTTTTTCATTTTCTTACAAAAATCCTAATTTGATTATGAACCTACATTTTCATCCAAAATACATGAACTTGCATTTCCTCCAAAAATACTATAAAGTGGGCAATTTCATATCAAGATAGTGGTGAAAACATGTAGGATCATAGTATAAAAACATATATAATATACTCCTATTAATGGTCGATAAGTGTAGGTTAAAAAAATTAAAAATTTATTGTAGGTTTACATGATGGTTGACAAATAAAGGTCATTGCTCGACCAATGTACAAATTAGTCGATCAATGTACCTGGCAGGTCAACCAATGTATATCTCAAGTTACATTCCTTAAGGACGTAAATTATGTCCAATGGAATAATAACAAATAATACTGCATATGAAAAGTTTCCAAAATTTTTTATATGCAACTTAAAATAATTTCCTTCATTATTTATCAAAATTAAATATAAATTTTTAATCAATTTATATAAATAGGTGTATAGGTAACCTCCATCTATGTATATATAAATAAAATTAAGGAAATTGAATGAATCATTTCCTCAGCTTATATGAAATGTTCAAGACTGGCTTGGTATAGTCATCAGACACATAATCATGCTCAGCAAGATTAGTTGGTGAAGTCATGAGATTAACCGACAACTTGTTACTCCACAAAGTATGAAAACTATTTTTTCTTTTAAGATCCCTCTTATAACTCACTCCCTTATCAGCAATAATTTTCATAATTAGCTATAGGAGACAAAAAGTTTTGTCCTTTTAATGAAACCAAAGCACATTTTGATATGGGTGCATTTTATAAGAATTGAAGTTGTGATTTAATATGGTTTTACTCCTATTTTGACGACAAATCCCCTAATTAAAGTTTATTATGAGTTAAAATACAGGTCTAAACCTAAAGACATAAATTTTATGTGAAAAGGATCAAGTTTGGAGAAGAATGAAAGAAGCCTCGAAGAAGAATCAAAATTTAGGGGTTTAATGATGGGTATGAATGGTGTCGTTAATATCCCTGAAGCACCATTGATAGTCGAGTATTAAACCCTTAAATGGTTGTTTATAAATGATGTTTTTGAAGGCACTATTAAGTTCCATTTAATTCCCATAAATGTTGTTTCTCCATACAAAATAAGGGCAATCAAGTCTTTTACTCACAAATGTCAAAAAGCCCAATTAGGGACTATTTTAAGGATGGAAGAAAATCATTTTCATCAGCCTTTTAACCTATTTTGGGAAGCCACTCTCTTCTTTTTAGTTTCTTTATAATTTTAGGGATTTTAGTTTTCTTTTATCTTGTATTAGGAAATACTGTTAGATTTCATGTTCTAAATAAGGAAATACTTTACTTTCACTGGGTTTTTACTATTTCATTATCTTATTCGTACATTTGTATTGGTTTTACATATTTATTCTTATTTAAATATTTAAATATTTTTAGTTTGTCATTGAATCTTTAATTTGTGCTATCTTATTTTGATAATCCATATTGTTTATGTTGATTATATTTTCTTTCTTTCTTTGTTAATTTTAATATGGTAGGCTAAATTTTCTATAGGTTAGAAGATTAATAGGGATATATGGATTGCAATTGTGAGATATGAATTGGGTTTTTAATGAGTATTATTTTTTTATATAAAGATTAAGTAGCGTTGAAACTAGTTATGTGTAGGATTTGCCACCCTATTGGTTATTTCTATTTCAAATGTTAGGCGTGAACTCATGATTCATAATTGTCACTAGTTAATACCACAAGTAGTAATAGATTAATTGATTTGTAATTAAAACTTAATCAATTAGTCTATGGTTTTGATTCCTTAAGTTACATGATCCACGCGTCTGAGATTATGACCTAAGTTAACTATTCCCTATTGCTTAATGCTACTACGCCTTTAAATCTAAAGAGCTTGTTCTAAGTTATTGTGCAATTAAAGGTAAATTTACAATCATGTCGAATTTACTTATAATTGTAAGAATAAAGAATGCAAGAGATTATTTGTATCTATAGGTTAACATCTTAACTAGAATATATATTTTATGCTTTTAATGATCAATTGTAATTCTTAAGACCTAAAATTAACTTCTACTTAACTTTACATTATTGTTATTTGCTTCTTAATATTGGTATTCTTATTTTAGATGTTTTAATTTCTTTATTCATGCTTAATATTTTAGATATCCGGTTCTTAATATTTTATGCTCTTATTTTGATTGCTTTAATTTCATTAGTTTTATTTTCGTTGATTTTTAATTTCATAAACCTAAGGGAATTTTATTTTTATTTTTCACAACATAAAAATAATAATAACACTAAAAATCTCTTTGTGGGTGATAGCTTGTAGCAAACTATCAAATAATAAACCTAACAGAACCTTACTATATAGTAAGGTAAGCTAGGGTTGAATCTATAGAAAGATAAGTAGACTTCAAACTATTTCTAATGTTGTGCTAAAAGAATCACAAAGAGATTGGCCAAACCTATAGAATAATTCCTAATTCATATCAGTTAACTTGAATTCCAATTCAATCTCAGCTTAAAACACAATGCCCAAAGAAAATTAAGTTATTTCTCATTATTATAAAGCCATTATCCTATTAATATCTTCTTACCAAAAGGAAATCTAACCTAACATATTGAAATTACATAAAATAGAAAATAAATGAACAATAAACATACTAAAATAACAAATAAGAAGGTTAGAAAGTAAGAACAAAGCTGATGAAAAAGGAAATAAAGCAATCTATTAACAAAAACTCAAGGTTCTTACAATAAAAAAGACGTAAAAACATAAGCTAAACACATCAACTATAAGAAAAAAAACAAATAAAAATAATGGAAGGCATAAAAATACCAAGAACTGAGTATTTAAATGCTAAACAATATCTAAAACATTGAACTAAAGAGATTAAAAGTAAAATAGAAATAAAACCTAACTAAAACCTTAAGAACAAGAAGAAAATGCTAAGAAAATAAGATGATTTTCCAAGAAAAGGACGGTGGCTACAGGAGAATGGATGCTCTCTACTCTTTAGGGCACTTTTTATACCCTTTCTAATTAGGGTAAAATGAAAGAAGAGGAAAAGACCTCGCTGCCCTTTTTTTTCACTGTCAGTTCCTTTAACAACGAGTTAAATTCCTTTAATGGTGGTTTACTAAATCAATATTGAAGGACTTGGGTGCCCTTTAATGATGGTATGTTGCTCTTTTAAATGCACTATTGACTAGTTGAAGGAACTATCATTAATGGTCCAGAATGAAAGATCCTTACTACATTTTTGCTCTAAATCCTCCCAAAATGTGGCCTTTTATTTAAAACAAATGTTCGCACCTTCAATTTGTCATTCAACATGATGACATAATTTCAACACTTTTTCATCAAAATTATGGATGAATCCATATGAAATTATATAATAAAATATAGCAAAATACATCCCTATCAAATACTCCTACAGTTGAACTATTACTTGTCCTCAAGTAATGATTTAAATATTATATTTAAAATAATCTTGATTTAAAGTCTTGAGCTAATTAAGTATAAATAAAAACTGCTAAATGTCTTTAATCTAGTTCATAAATTTCAGTTCCTTCATGACAAAAACTTGGTTAATCACATTCAAATCACACATAGTCAATAAAAAGCAACCCCAAGTGAGTAATACCAAATGTCCAAGCCATTTCATGTAGTGCATCATGTGAATAAAATCATGAATATTCAAAACATTAAAAAAAACACAATTTTGAAACTTTAGAGCATTTTATTGGAGAACACCTAATCTTTTGATGTTAAATCAAACACTTTGTCATGAATGATCTTAGTTACTTAACTTGGATATCCTTTTAAGCTTGTGTGAGATATCATCTAACTTTTTGACGTGAAGGCAAATATTTTGTCATGAATACTCTCAATTACTCGGTTACATTACACTCTTAAATGACTACTAATACCACTCATAACTTCGATCTTTTTATATATTCGAAGACAATGGAGCGAAAACATGCTCATTTATTTAACAAACAAACTCTTTTTTTCAATTTTAACACATCCAATTCCAAATTCACATGATAAATCATACGAAATGATCTCAAGCACCTAATATCAACAACAAAAAAGTTACTAAACACATGCAAGCACTTAAAAGAAAAAGAAAAATGAAAATAAGGGTTAGAAATCATTCAAGAATCGATAATTATTTAACAAATTGAAAGCATCAATTGCATTTAAATACTTCAATTAACTATCAACTAAAGATTGAGACCATCGTAAGCTAACACATTCAAATCATAACCATTAGACTCATAACAACTGAACGATATAAAATTTTAAACTTTCCTCACCCCCACAATTAAAATGTACATTGTCCCCAATGTCCAAAAATAATAGAAAAACATAAAAGCGTGGAAACAAGAGTACTTCCCTGGATTAAAGAGGTCATATCAACCTTGAGAACAGAGATCACAATTTCCTTTTGAAAGAAGAATATAGCTCATCTTCCACCTACAAAAAAAACACACAAAAAGAAAGTAAAACATGTAAACCAAACTAACTAAAAGCTATTTACAAAAGAGAAAAACATAAAGTAAAGGATACAATTAGGTTCCCTTCCAATAAGCACTTAATTAAGGTCATAAGCTTAACCCTTTTATGCACATCATCTAGTGTCAAATGGATGTTTGAACCTAATAAGAAGCATACTTAATATCCTTGAAGATCCCAGAATAGCTTCCTTTAAAGTGGGCTTATAGTTAGGAAGATTCCTTATAGTGTCGAAGATGTGGAACTGTATCGTGTCTCCATCATACTCCATAGTCCACTCTCTGTTATAGACATTGCCACTCTAATAGGATGGCCTATATAGTTGATTAAGTGATGGGTATGGAGGCACTCCACCATGCTCATCACCTTCCCCCTTCGACACTTTCATCCTTTCAACACCCTACGGCTCTTCCTCTTTCTTCTTCTCTTCTTTTGCTTTTACCTACAAATGGCTATGAAAAGGAAGTGAAACTTGGTTAGTAATAACAAAAGATGTATTACTTACCTTAAGAGGTGTTTCAACCTCCTCCATTTCTAGAACTAACAATTCTTCCTCTCCTATCTCTCCTCCTCCATCTCTTTTGGGTGCTCCCATTAGTCTTCACTCTCTGATGAAACTTCACACACCTCCTCCCCTGAATCTCTCTCTAATTGGCTAGGAATGCTTGAAGAAACTTAAGCTTCTATGTTCTCAACCACTTCTTCCAAGTGGCTAGATTAACCTTACAACTTCTTCAAGCTACTCCTTGCTTCTTGCTGAAATTGAAGAGTGCTCATCGCCAAACTCTATACGATCTCTTCTGATGATATCCCATCAACTTATTATGGTGATGGTGGAGGTAGAGGCATGAGTTGGAAGTGTGACTGACTCTAGTAGCATGGTGGTAGAGAACTGAAATTATAATGTTGCGTAACATGAAAGACAGGATATATGCAAGTATAATAACCCCAAAAAATCAGCAAATATCACATACTTTAATTCTTCTTTATTTAACACTACTTGCACTTTTAAGGATTTGAGCTTCTCCACTTAATGCTTTAACTTAGAAGTTGCAAGAAAGTTAAACTCATCATCAGAATAATGATAGTAGGAAAAAAATCAAAAACATCCTGATAATGGGCCATCATTGCTAAAAATTATCAAAATCTGAAAAAGCTGTGAAACTAAAACAAACAGAAGACAAAGTGACCAACATCATCAAAAATGGAAAAAAAAAACACAAGAAATAGCTAAAACACTACTCTAGTTCCTTGACAACGACGCCATAAATTAGTTCGTCGCAAACTAAAAAATAATAAACCTAATGAAACCTTATTATGTAGTAGGGTGAGCTAGGCTCGAATCCATATAGAGATAAGGGAAGTTCAAACTGTTACTAATGTCAGGATAAAAGAAAATAAAAAGAAATAAAAACTCTAAAATTTTTGTGAAATTAAAACAAATATAAAAGGCAACTCACAAAATCAAAACAAATAAGCATGAACGTAGAATAAAAAAACACATAACAATAAGGGAAAGATGGGTAGAAGATATATCTAAGATTTAGAACTTATAATTAATCATTAAATATATATATAGTACTTTATCTAAGATGCTAGCCTGTGGATCTAAACAAACTCTTGAATAATTAGTTCTTATAATTTTAGATAAATTTTATACAATAGAAAATTCACCCCTAGTCATGCGATAACCTAGAGCAAGCTCTCTAAATTTAATCATGCAATAACATTAAACACTAGGAAACAACTAGCCTAAACCACAATCATATAAGCTCACATTATGTAACTTAAAGAATTGGAATCCTAGGCTAAGTTGATTAAGTTTACCTCCAAAATTACTTAACCTATTGCTACCTATGGTATTTGCTAATGACGATTAAGTATCAAAAGACTATACCTAATAATTGAACAAAAATCATAAATAGATTAGTCAAACCTATAGAAAAATTCCTAATTCATGTCATTCAACCTGAATTCTAATTCAATTTTAACCTAAAACACAATAACTAATGCAAATTAAGTCATTTCTCATTATTATAAAGCTATTATCCTATTAATATCTTCTAATCCAAATGGAATCTAACCAAACATATTGAAATTACATAAAATATAAAATAAATGAACAATAAACATAGTGAAATAACAAATAACATATTGAAATTACATAACATATAAAATAAATGACCAATAAACATCCTTAAATCATAAATAAGAAGACTGGAAATTAAGAACAAATCTAGTAAAAAAGAAAATAAAGCAATATATTAACAAAATCTCAAGGTTCTTACAAAAAATGATGTAAAAACATAAGCCAAACACAACAACTATAATAAAAACATAAATAACAATATTGAAAGGCATAAATAGAACAAGAATAGAGTATTTAAATGATAAGAAATACCTAAAAAAATTAAACTACAGACACTAAAAGAAAAACAGAAATAAAACCTAACTAAAACCCTAAGAATAAGAAGCAAAAACTAAGAAAATAAGATGATTCTCTAAGAAAAGGATGGTGGCAGCAGGAGAATAGATGCTCTCTACCATTTAGGACCCTTTTTATATCCTTTCCAATTAGGGTCAAATGAAAAAAGAGGAAAAGACCCTGCTGTCCTTTTTATTTATTACTGTCAGCTCCTTTAACAGCGGGTTAAATTCCTTCAACTCTTGTTCCAACATTGAAGGACCTGGGTTTCGCCTTTTAATGATGGTCTACTGCTTCTTTAATGGCACCATTTATCAATTGAAGAAACCGTCATTGATAGTCTAGAATGACAAATCTTTACTCCATTTTTGCTCCAGATCCTCCTAAAACTTGACCTTTCATCCAAAACAAGTGTTAGCACCTCCAATTTGTTATTCAACATAATATGAAATAATTTGAGCACTTCTTGATCAAAATCAAGGATGAATCTATATGAAATTACATAATAAAACACATCCCTGTCAGTAGGATTGACCCAGAATCATGCTCTGACATAATTAGGAAAGTAAGTTAGATAATTATTATTTAGTGGCATGTGATAGCCTTACCAAATTTTTGATGTCATTGTTAGAGATCTAGCATTAATGTTTTATTATTTCTCGCGTTATTTTTATTTTTTATTTATTGATCTTTCTTGCTTTGTTTTCTATTTTATATGTCCTAAAATCTGTCTCAACATCTATGACTACAAAAATTTGCTATAGATAACATAATTTTTTTTATTTTCTCCTTTTAATTCATTTTCATTTTCTCCTATGGCGAGTCATGTTCAACTTTAACAATGTGAGTGAGGTAAACAAAATAGTGAAAGCTCATCATCATTTAAATAAAAGATTGAAGAAAGTTTTGAGTAACCCGTAGAAGAAATAATGTCACAATATCAATGCACTTTAAAAGAACTTGTTGCTCTTACTTTTAATCTTGACTTATTTTGCATCAATTATCTTGATAATGAGCTTGAATTTGAGATTAGAGCTAGACTAATTTGCGTTTTAACTACTTTTGCAAATTTTTAAGATAATAACTCTCTAGGTTTAGGCTACATTATTGATCCAATCAAGTTCCTAAAAGAGATCCATATAGCATGTTTAGGAATGAAGCCTACTAGTGTCATGATAGATCTATTAAAATTGAAGGTATTTCCTTTCACCTTGGCAAATGTCATTAAAGAATGGTTATATGATCTACCAGATGGATCTGTTGGTAGATTGGATCTGTTACTATGTGAGATCAGGTGCAACAAGTGTTTTAGAGAAGTACTTTCTAACATCAAGAGCAACAAACATTAAAAAGGAGATTTTTAGGATTAGGAAAAATGCAGAAGAGTCACCTCACAAGTACTAAAAGCATTTTAAGAAACTGTGAAATAGTTTCCCTAACCACTAGATTAGTAAATAGTTGTTAATCTAGTATTTTTTACAAGGGACTAATGCCCATGAATAGAAATATGATAGATGTAGTGAGTGGTAGGGCACTAGTAGACAAGACACCAAATAATCCAAAGAGGTTGATAGTAACTATGACATGCAATCCATAATGTTGGAGTAGTATAAACAGCTTGCATCTTCTACACACCAAGTTAAGAAGGTTTTATCTCAAAGTTAGAGTAGCAAGTACCAAATCTCACATCTTTGATAAAACAAGTGGTAGCTAGCAAAGGAAAAATCAAGATATATGGTATTTGTTCATTTTCTGGTCATCCTACTAACATGTGCCATATTTTGTAAGATTAGCAGTAGGTTTATTCCATTAGAGGGTCCTAAAATCAACAAGGAAGGTATGATCCTTAAAAGGTCAATAAGAAATGTATAATTCTTACGCTCCTATTTACAATACAAGGTAGAAGGATCATCCTAATTTTTGATATGGTAACAATCAACAAGGAGGTGGTTTCAACTTCATACCTTTTATCCCACAACAATAGTAACAGTGATTTAACTCTCGACCAAGTTTTTATTAGGAACATAGCCTAGGCATTTGACTCCACCACCATTACCATAAATTGGTCGAATGCTATTAAAGGAGAACGTGAAGAATTTACTACCAACACTCTTGAATTCTAATAAGAAATAAGGAGTAGGATGAAGAAATTGGAAAACCAAGTGAGCCAACTAGTAAATTTTCTAGGAAAATCACAAACCCAAGTTTCCAATAGACTTCCTAGTCAACTAGAGAGAAAATCTATGGAGAAGGTCTTTGTAATCTTTTTACGAAGTGGGAGTAAGTAGAAAACCCAAATAAGAAGAAAGAAGAGCAAGAGATGAAGAAAGAGGAAGTGGAGATAGTTCAAAAAAAGAAAAACGATAGAAAAAACCTCCTAAGGTAAGTGGTATATCATTTCTTATTTCTAACTAAATTTTGTACTACTTTTTCTTGACAATTTAAAGAAAGAGGAGGAAAAGCAAGAGAAGAAGGGAGAGCAAGAGAGGCATAAGAACAAAGAGAAAGAGATCTTGGATGTTTTTTATAAGGTAACTGTGGACATTACCTCTACTTAAAGCTATGAAAAAAATTTTAAAGGAGTGATCCACAAGCAAGCAAAAGCTAAAAGATGAAGACATATAGGATATTACAAAGAAAATACCACTCAAATGTAAAGATCCTAGTATATTCTCCATCCTATGCAAAATTGGTAACATGAGGTATGAACAGTGTACAGTAGACTTAGGAGCTATTATTAACGTATTACCTCTATCTATTTTTATTGCTCTTAAGTTAGGTTATTTCAAAAAAAAAAAACTTGTGTTATTCTTCAATTAACTAATCATTCTGATGCTTACCCCATAGAGGTACTTGAGGATGTCTTCATGCAAGTAAATGAAATTTTTTTTCCTAAAAAATTTTATATTTTGGAGATATATAATGAAGAGTCTCTAAATCCATCATCTAATATGTTAGGAATACCATTCTTAAAGACATCTCGCACAAAGATTGATGTCCATATGGAGAGTTGACAATGGAGTTTGACTTAAAGATAATAAGGTTCACTATCTCTAATGTTATGCGACATCCTACTAATTGTGAGCCAAGTTCAACGATGGATGTGACTAACTCATCAACTCAATCATGTCATTTTCCAATAAAGGTTGGAATTCTAATTAATGTTAGACGATACATGAAAAAAAATCGAGATAAAGACCTTAAATAAGCACTTGTTGAGAGGCAACCCAAACCATTTCTTTAGCTTTTATGTCTTTTCTCTTTTCTAGATAGGTTTTTAATTACTTTCAATATGAATTTTTTTACTTTCTTTTCCTTGTATGGTTTCCATGTACTCAAGTGAGTTGCAATTCTTTTTTACCAAGGACTTTCATAGCTTGCATAATTTAGGATAGTATTCTTTGTTCCTATTCCACCTATTATGTCTACCTTGGAGATATTGTTCAATTTAAGCACGGGTTAGGGAACTAAGAATCAATTTTCTTACATTTAATTTGTTATGAGTTCAATGATGAAGATTTGAATATTCTATCTTAAAATGATCTTGAATATTAGTTGATTATTAATTACAATTTTTTAATTCAATCGATGTCTTTGATTCGATAAAAATTATCAACTCTTGAATGATTTATAACCTCAAAAAAAATTCTTTTTCTTTTTCTTTTGAGTGATTTGCATGTGTTTGATGAAATATTTACATGATATTAAGTGTCTAAGGACATTTTCTATGGTTTGTCATGTGAATTTGGTAATAAGATGCTTAATATCTTTTTTAAAAAATGTATATGTGCTTCAATAAGGGAGCATATTTTTTATTCTGCTTGCTTCAAACCAAAATAAAGGTTAAAGTTAGTAATTAGGGTTAATATCCATTTAAAAGAGTGATATAACCGAGTGATCGAAGGTATTCATAACAAAATGTTCACTTTTGCATCATCTTAAACAAACTAAAAGGAGTATTCTAGTTAAGTAACTGGGAATTATTCATAGCAAGCGATTTATTCAAGATAAGGCATTTACCCTCTGTCAAAAGACTAGGTGACATCCAACTAAATGCTCCATGTTCAAATTGTATTTGTTTTTGTTGTCTTACACATCTTTGATTAGATTTACATGATGATTTATGTGAAATGACTTGGATGTTTGATACTATACATTGATTGTCAGTTTCTCACTAACATTGTGTTTTGCATATGATAACAAAATTTATGTCATGATAGAGTTAAGACTATATCAAATTTTTTGTTGTCATGATAGAGTTGAGACTTATGCACTAAATTAAAGTCATCGATTGGATTCTGTTTATACTCAATTAGCTTTCAACTTTTTATTGAGATTGAGAAAGTGAAGTGTTTAAGTCATTGTTTGAGGACAAGCAATAGTTTAAAAGTAGGGGGATTTGATATCTGAATATTTTATAAGATTTAAGATGTGATTTAATATCATTCCTATTTTGATGACAAATCCCCTAATTTAAGCTTGTTATGAGTTAAAATGTTAGTCTAAACCTAAAGAGATATCTTAAGTGAAAAGGATCAAGTTTAGAGAAGAATTAGAGAAAGTATAAAGAAAAATCAAAATTTGGGGGTTCAACAACGAGTATGAATGGCATGTTTATCTCCCAGAAGCGACACTGATAGTCAAGTATCAAACCCTTAAATGGTGGTCTATGAATGACATCGTTAAAGGCATTATTAAGTGATGTTGAATTCTCAAAAATGTTATTTCTCTAAACAAAGCAAGGACAATCAATTCTTTTACACAAAAAGGTTAAAAACTCTAATTGGAGACCATTTAAGGATGGGAGCAAATAATTCCTTTTTACCCATTTTGGGCAACCACTCTTTTCTTCTTAATTTCTTCATAGTTTTAGGATTTTAGCTTTTTTATCTTATATTAGGGAATACTCTTAGATTTCATGTTCTAGATAGTGAAATACTTTACTTTTATTAGGCTTTCATGGCTTCATTGTTGTTTTTTCTTTAATTACATATTCTTATATTTTGGTTGATTTTACATACTAGTTCCTGGTCAAATCTTTAAATATTGTTAGTTTTCATTTAATCTTTAATCTATAGTATCTTATTTTGTTAATCAATCATGATTATGTTAATTATATTTTTGTTTCTATTAATCAATATGCTAGGCTAAATTTTCTATGGGTTAGAAGATATTAATGGGATATATGGAATACAAATGTGATATATGAATTGAGTTTTTAATAGATATTGTGTTTTTATACTAGGATTGAGTCGAAATTCCAATTAAATACCAAGAATTAGGTATTATATGTAGTTTGGCCACCCTAATTATGATTTCTAGTTCGAATGCTAGGCATGGGCTTGTGATATGTAATTTTCAGGAGTTAATACTACAAATAGCAGTAGATTAATGGATTTTGGAAGTAAAACTTAATCAACTAGTCTAAGGTTATGATTTTTTAAGTTACATGATCCGCATGTGTGAGATGATGACTTAATTTAACTGCTCCCTATTTCTTAATACTATTACATCTTTACATTTAAAGAGCTTGTTTTAGATTATTGTGTAGCTAGAGGTAAATTTACGATCGTATCGAATTTACCTATACTTGGAGAAACATAAGACACAAGAACTTATTTATGTCTATAGGTTAACATCTTAGCTAGAACATGATTTTTATGCTTTTGATGATCAATTGTAATTCATAAGTCCCAAAAATATCTTCTACCTTTCTTTACATTATTGTTATTTATTTCTTAATACTAGTGCTCTTGTTTTATCCACCTTAATTTCTGTAGTCACATTTATTATTTTAGATATTCACTTATTGATATTTTATACTTTTGTTTTAGTTGCTTTAATTTCATTATTTTATTTTCTATCTATTTTTAATTTCATAAAACTAAGGGATTTTTATCTTTATTTTGCGCAACTTTAGAAATAAGAATAAACACCTAAGCAACTCTCTGTAGGATCAACCCTGGCTTACCTTACTTCATAGCTAGGAAAGTAAGTTAGGTAATTATTATTTGATAGCATGTGATAGCCTTACCAATTCCTCATATGATCACCCAACATTAAAGTCAAATAAGTTTCCATTATTGATGGTTAAGACAAAGGTTCTCCTTGCATTGGTCATATCAATAATGGGGTCCTATATTCAACATCTTTAAAATTCATATAATTTATTAAAAAATTCAAAATTATAGAAATTTTTATTATGAAAATGTGGAAATATTTAGTGAAGTTAAAATATTAGTTTCATGACATAAATTTTATTTGAATTTCATGTCTTTTATTTTTAAAAATTATAATAGATAATTTATTAATAAAAATAATATATTTCATTTTAAATTTCACATTCTAACATATAACAAGTTAATATATAAACACGTAGTAACATTAACAATAATACTAGCTATAATTTTCTCTTTCCCCAGTTACTAAATATACTCATTAGGTATAGTGATTTGTTAGTTTGTCAACTCTTATTTATTAGGGTCAACTACAATTTTCAAAATTGCTAGCATTTTCTAATTTAATTTGACTTATAATAAAGGGAAATTAAAAAATAGTTCATAATCATGAGATTTTCTCTTATTATTTTTATTAATAAATTTTTTAAATTATTATCTTTAATATATATATTATTAATTTATATGTTATAAAAAATCAACTGAGTTGAATTGATCATCTAATTTAATTTATAAGTAATTAAAACAAAAAGATAACCTATTTTAAATTATTTTAAATTTCAAGAACATAGATTTTTTAGGAAATAATAAGAGATGGTGCCATCAAGTTACCATAATTTCATATATTAAAAATAGTGACAATATATGAGTATAATCTGAAATTGTGGTTACAACAAAATTTTACGACCTTGATGGAGAAGATTAATGTGAGGTTTGACCTAGAGAAGCAATGGTGCACAATGAGCCTAGGCATAAAGTAATGAATATTTTAGCCTAGGGACCCATACAAAAAGGTCATAGTATCTTAAGACCGTCGCCAAAAGAAAAGACAACTCTAAATAGGATTACATGTATGATATCATCATAAAGAGCCAGATTCAACCATAATGTAATGATACTACTAGATTGAAAATGTCAAGACATTATGCCTTTAAGATGGATTTTGATCTTAAGAAGACCAAAAACATCAAATCTAACATGAATTTAAAGGAAACCTTGAATCAAATGGAACATTTTTGTTAGGGATCAATAAACAAATTGGCAATTTGAAGTTTGAAATTTATATATTAAAATTGCCATATTTGAACCATGTGAAAAAAATAAATGTATAAATAAATGAAAAGGAATTAAAACCTAAAGAGGAGTTGAATGAAAATGCCTAAGTAGAAATAATTATTTTGTCAAAAGCTTAAATTGGTATAACACAATCCATACAGCACATAAAGTTAAGAATAATTACATTTCATGCTACTTTAGAGATGGTTAACTATAGTTGCACAAAAAAAAGGGAAAGGGGTTGTGCATTTAATTATGTCATGGCACGGACACTCACAAAGTCCACATTAACCCATTGATTATATGCTAATAGTTAGATAGGAAATTGGTTACCTAAAAGTGGTTATGTACATATTCATAATTTAGGTTTAGTTAATAAATTATAATCTCATCATTTATTAAGTCCTTCACCATTGATTAAGTTATTTACACTGTCGTTTGCTATTGACTCTACTCTCACATTGACTTCAAAATGTATTAAATTCACTCCTAAGAACCCTGTCGTACAAGTGGCGATGTATCTCCTTCAAATACCAAGTCTGCATAACACAATTATAGTAAACTACCAACAACATCAAATTAAAATAATAATAAATATTAAGTCATGTATCATAGTTTCATATCCACCAACCTATTTCACATGCCAAAATTTCAATGCATGGCACTTATAAATTCTATAATCACCACTAAATAATATAAATGTAGTAAATCAATTTGTAAGACATATTGTGATTACCCATTGCCAAAATGTTTAACATAATGTAACTTTACATAATTATTCATGCAACTGTGCCTTATTATCCTACATTGGTAATGCATTGTCATAAGAAATTGAAAACATTTACCACACCACTTTTACATATGCTTCCATTTCCAATGACAACACGATCCTCCAAAAAATTTCCTTTCCTTTATCACATTTATGGTATGAGTTAAAGATGATCATATTTCCAACTTTAAATTCAATGGAACAACACCACTAATGGTCATGTCATGAATTATCGAAAACTTAATATATGAGATCTTATCATATAATGAAGTCAAAATTTAAAACTTTATGATTCTTGAAACTTTTTCTATCAAAACATTTCAACTTTTCAAACAATTTTGAATAAGCTAATGTCCTTTCAAACATCTTTTCTTAAACTATCCCATGGAGGCAATTTATTAAAGTCTTTTAGAAAAAATTCTAAGCTCCTCCTCTATAAGAACAATTTTTCTAAAAAGAATAAGTAAGTGTCTAAAATACATGAGAGGGATTGAGAAGTCAAAAACTTAATTATTGAAAAGATTCTCAAATCATGTCTTTAAAATACTTATAAATGCAAAAATAGATCATGCACACTTAAAATAGACTTTTAAAATATATATATATATATATATGTATACAAATTTTAAGTATATAGAGATGACATTTAAAAGGTTCTTTAACCAATACAAAAAGAAATCAACACGCTTAAACGTTATATTCATACAGTACAATCAAGATTTCTAACAGATTAACACTTAAATTTAATCAAACAAAAAAGTCATGTACAAAAGTTATACGCAAACAAAACAGAAGACAATAATAGAATTTCAATCATTCGGTCAGACAAACAACTAATATCGGTCAACTGATATCCCAAGACACCACATTTAGTCAAACAAATAACTCATATCAGTCAACCGGTATACCTGTAAAAATACATTCGGTCGACTGATAGTCAAGTATGCAGACAAAAATCTCTAAACAATTAAACAAAAACATTTTTAAAAATTAAATTACTCTATTTATAATCTAAGTTGCAATGAGTCAAAATATCAAGTAATACACAAATTCAAGAAGCTTCATTATATAATTTTTAGTTAGAATTACAATTAATCAAAACATCACGTAATGCTTAATCAAGCAGATAAATATAGGTTTAAGGTGTACCTCCCTTTTAATAATTTATCATCAACCTCTTATAGTCTTTACATCTTTGGTTCAACAATGTTAGCAATTCTTATTTTTCCTTTATGCTCTTGGAAATGCCC
>JAOXYD010030037.1:0-14187 GCA_028565735.1 Pinacopodium congolense | reverse complement strand
AATTTAGTAAACTATCAACACAAAATAAATGCAAGGTCATGATATACCAAGATGAAATTCCATTTATCAATTATAATAAATTCCTATTTGTCTATTTATTAGGGTACCGCTGAACTAATAGGCTATATCCAATGGTCCACCAGTTCAAATCATCATATCACAGTCTTAATCTATATGGATAAATCAAATATCATATGCGCATATATATATATATATATATATCTGGCACCTGATATCACATCTAATACTTGACCTCACTTCAATACCTAGCCATGATACAAGGTCTCCTAGGGATTCAGGATCCCCTAGTACCACTCCGATATCTAGCTTTGAGCGCGACGTCCCCATGACTCAGAATGTCATCGCACTATCCACATATAGGTGCTTAGCCCGTATGAATATCATGTCATCTCAATCTTAATCTCAAATCACAATACACGTTAGTCTAGGACCACTTAATATACCTGACTTAGATAAGACATTTTCTTTTTGACATTTCTCAGTCTGATAGTCAAAACTTGTTCACATTTGTCTCTTTCATCAATCTAAGTAATTACTCATATTAATCTCATGTCTAAAGTATCAAATCTATTAACTTGAAATGCTTATACTCATAATGCATTTTATAGAAGAATTATCATTGAAGAATTATATTCAATCAAATCACATAACACATTTCAGACATTCTCAATTAATTAGAAAAATCATAATAAAGTTCCTTAACTTGATTAATGCAGAAGAACACTTAATTAATCATCAATCAATTAGTCAAACCGTAATTTTATTCAAGTTTAATCAACATTTCTCCAATTTCATTCTTTTAGGAAGAACATTGTCATATCCAATTTAACCAAGCATTCACATATATTAATTAAATAATTAAAGGAAATCCAATATATGTTTATTCCACAGAATGTTCAATTTATATCATTTGTACCAATTAATGATTATAAGGGTAAAATAAAAATCCTTACCCGAATTTCTGAAGTCCAAAATATTCAAATCAAGTCCAAAGCTCCATTACTGATCAATAGAACCTATAGAAATATCAAAAGCCCATTAAGCCCAATTACCAATGAATCACTCTTTCTAAAAGTCTAGAATTAATTAAAGAGTCAAATTGGACCAATTATTCACTAAGTACTTTTAAACAAAAAGGCCACTGCAAAATTACCAACCAAGTCTCAAAAGCCCAAATGATGTAATTGGCCCAAAATAAATTCAAGGTTTAAAAACCTAATTGATGTTCTAGGCCCGAAATACATCCTTAGCCGAAAGGCCCTTTAATTTCCAAAAGAAATTAACAAAAGATCCCTAAAATCTCATATTTCCTCAATTGCCCTCTGCTTCTCCAGAAATTCTAGAATTAGCCCTGAAGACTCAAATCTATAATTTGCACTCCAAACATTTCAAAATCCTTAAAAAGCCCTTAGTGAGCTAATTAATAACCTGCCCTTGCTTATATTTGGAATTCCCAAGATAACCCTATATGTACAATTATTAATATGCTCCCAATAATTTTTATAATTCCAAAAATGACCCCATAACATCTCCTTCCCCAAATACCTTTCATGTTTGACACTCCCTCACTTCTTCGGTCTTCTTCTCTGACGATCTCTTTACCTTCGACAAGCCAACTTCATACTAGCTCACTACTTTTTCTTGCTTTGCTTTTGCTTCTGCTCCCCTTTATCACTTGTTCCTCTACTCTCTCACTCTTCCTCTCTTCCACCATCACCCTTTGATTTTTACTTCTTGCCTCTATTGTCTTCTCCGATGCCAATCCTCTTTCTCTTTTGAATCACTTATTTTTACCTTTATAGACCCATAAACACGCTCACCCTAGACCAAGACCCACACAAATAGTTACAAAAAAAGAAAACAATCAAAACTAGAAAGAAGTTTATCGTCGGTGATCAAATTCTAGATTTCGGTGACCCAAAATCGAAACCACTAATGAGCCTTCTACCAAAAATTAATAAATTCGCTTTCCATTTTGCCTTTAAACTCACATAACAGCCAAAATCGAAAAGATTAGATTGAAACTCACCAAAATCTAATAGAATTCTATAGCAATGGAGCTTAGATCAACTTCCTCTTGTCCTCTACTCTCACCTGTAGCTCTCTTTACAGCTGCAAAAACTCACAAAAAAGATTCAATCCAACCAAAATCCAATTAAATCAACATCCTCTAATAGAGCTCCAACTGTCAAAATTCTCTACAAATTCTATTTTAGTTCAATTTTTTTTCTTTTCTTTTAATTCTAGAATTGGGCAGAGTCGGGTTACCCACTAGACTTGATCCAGACCCAAAGCCCAAACCCTTAAAGAATAAGTGTGCTTTACAACAATAGCTGCCTAAGGCCAATAACATAAACCATTCTATAGATGAAATTTCTTCTAATTCCTCGAAGAAGTATGGCTACAACAGGTATTTAACTTTTAGATACCCAATGCACAGAAACGAGAATATAACTTAGAATGGTTCCGGTTATTGATTACGTTCTATTCATCTTGACCAATAAAAGATTAAAAGTTACATCAAATTTCAAATTTAATTTATAATGTTTTATGACTGCTTTCAATACTTGTTACCTTTATCGAGTTATAACCTATCTCCTCCTTAGTGGTTGAGGTGCCTCCCCCTATAAAGTCCTATATCCATTTACTGCTCTCTTCCTTTTTTTGTCTTTAACTTAGTTTGTTAACTTGATGTAACATCAATAAAACAACTAGATTAAGCATCACATGTACTCGACATTTAGAAAAAAATGAAACATCACATAACTAAGAGGATATGTTATATTGACATACAACTTAAAAAATTGTAAACAACATATCAGCATTTTTGAAGCTTACTATGATACACCTTTCATTAGACATATTATTTTATTATGTCCTTGTTAGAGGCATGTTTTACCAGTCATCTTAAGTCCTCTCCTAGAAAACTTATTACTTGTATTGGAATTCTCCCATCCCTCCTTTCTTTTATTTTTCTTTAGCCTACTTGGCATTCTTCGAAACGAAGGTGACAGTGGTTGTTCAAATTGTGTTTTATAATAGAATTTCTCTCCTCATACTAGCTCCATCATAAATAGATAGGCCAACAAATACTTTTCTTTTGTATACTATTGTGATACATATTTTTCAGGCTATTCATTGATGTACAAAATGACAAAAATTACATGAAAGCAAGGAATTCCTGATACATCCCAACTTCTACAACTACAAATCTTATGCCTCAAGTCCACAATATGCTTAAATCTTCTAAAGATTACTTCAAATCAACCACTACCATTATTCTTAGTATCATAATCAACACTGAGCTTATCAACTTCAATGCCCTAGTTTTCAACCTCTCCACCTACATATTCCACATCTTCACCATATGAAAACTTTCCACTGTAAAACATGGTCAATTTCCTATCGTAACCATCTACCTTCATTTACCTACATACTAATTTC
The DNA here is from genome assembly GCA_028565735.1 of Pinacopodium congolense. Classification (NCBI taxonomy): domain Eukaryota; kingdom Viridiplantae; phylum Streptophyta; class Magnoliopsida; order Malpighiales; family Erythroxylaceae; genus Pinacopodium; species Pinacopodium congolense. The sequence continues at coordinate 10,722 of JAOXYD010030037.1, read as the reverse complement.
CATGTCAAATTAATCATAAAGGCATTGAAATGTATGTGTATATAAAAATGGAATAAATAAGAAATTAAAATTGAATACTAATTACACTATCAAATACCCAAATATGTAGAGTATATTTGAATGCAAGACTTTATTATATGTTGAGTCGTAATCATGTATATAAAATATGATAGTTGATATAGTGCCATGTATTCATTCTGTTAAATTATTATGATAAAAAGTACAAACATGCAAATGTTATACTTTTAGCTCATATTATGATCTTAAATGTCTAAATACAATTATAGAAAGGTCCTAATTGTATTATATGCTTAATTTTAAACAAAACTATATTGAAAACAAAAATGGAAAACATGGTTTTGTACTACTGAAAGAAGGGATACTCTTAATTTGCTCACGATCATACATTCTCACTCATAAAACCCTCAAGTTTAACTACCTTAAATTACCTTATATAGAGAATATAAAAGTTAAATAACATGTTAATATTTAACCAATAGCTTATAAGTTAGAGACTAGTTGATTTTAGATCTTGACAATTTAAACATTTAAACTCTTAATCCCCTCTATTTGTCATTAAGCAGTATGTCAATGTAGATCAATACCAAACAATTTCAAATGATAAAGAAATCCAAATTTGTGGAGAACCAATTTGTGGAACTACAATAATCTCCTAACCATGTCCAGCTAGGCATCTGTTTGTTGATATGGCAAGGTAAATAAGAGTATAATAGAATTATAGTGGTTGTTAGTGTTGTGAATTGATAAAAACAATAACAAATAATACACATCCTGGGGAACAAATGAAAAAACATGCTTGACTTTTTAAGGGTGTTATCCAACCCCTTTAAGAACAATAGCAATGACTTATTAGTTAAATCCTATCCAAGGTAAGGAAAGATCCCACATTATTTGATTTTAAAAGTATTAAATGCTAAAATTAAATTTTAACTAAAAAAAGAACAAATAACTTTGTTAGGTATATTTAAGTGTATAGATGTATTTGCTTATTGAAAAACACCTTTATATTAGATTAAATATCAAAATTATGTATGCCCTTCTTTCTTTTTCTTAATTTTTTCACACTATAAATTATAGAGGATAACACCTTAAGGCTGAAGGAGGAGGTGGAGAAAATAGAGTATGAGAATAAATTAGTGTCATTTAACAACTTGGATGGAGATGTTATGAAGCTTTATAAATGCTTCAAGGTTAGATCTAGGGTTAATGAGAGAAATGGAAGAATAGATGTGAAATGGTGTATGGAATTCAAGAAACTAAATGAGTATATGCCAACTCCAAATGCTTACCTAGATCTGGCAATGAAGGTCACTAAAGGAAGAACACACTTGATTTTTTTCTCAACCATAGATAATCGTATAAATCGAAACCCAAATTAATGAAAATTAATTAAGACTAAATGAAAAAATAAACTAAATGCATTAATTATATTAACCCCTAATCTTAACTATGAACTTCAAAACATATCTGAAGAGAATAAAAGAGAAGTGAAGGGAACCCAAGCCAATCCTGAGCATTCATGAGTTAGATGCCTTCATAAATAAGGAAGTGGCAGCCTATTTTAAAAGTCGAATTCCAATGGTCAATTTAAGACTTGTGACCAACAGAAGAAGTGTTATGTTCTGCAATGAATTCACTAGAAATTAGAAACAAAAGGACGATTTAAGTTCACAACACACTTCCATTTGTCAAAACAAAGGTTGTCACCAGTTGTACATACTTTAAATATCATTTTTTTTGTTTTTTGATTGAATCACATAACTTAATAATACCAGTATTGGCCAACAGAAAACTTGTCACTTTTCCTTCTTCCAATGACATCAAAATTAACATAAAATTCAGTGTTAAAGCTTAAAAAACAACAATTAGAAAAAGTTTTTAAGAATTTATAAATGATATGAAGTTGGGACTTACATATATAACTATTCGAAATTAAGTTTCATATGCATATTGCAACTAATATAAAAGAAAATACTAATTCAAAAGATATCCTAGAATCTCCATATAAAGAAAGAAAAGCTACACCTACCTTATTCACCTCTTGACTTGCAAGAAACATGACAAAGAGTGACCCCAACATTATTCCAAGACTAACACCCATCATTTTTAGGATCAACTCAGTCCATTTAGAGCATGCCAACTTTGAAAAATTAGTTAGGAAATTGAAACATGTATCAATTTGTTTTGTGAGCATGGTAACTTGGAGTCATAGCTTTCATTTCGATGTGTCAGAAAATTCTTTGCAGTTTATAACCAACATTCTTGTGCCTTAGCATAGACATTTGATATATGTAATAAATCTTCACAAAAAAAACCCAATAACTGAAGAAGCTAAGTAGACATCAATGTATCTTTTCACCTATAACAAAAATCTGGAAAATGATTGAAGGTAACAAAAATAAGTCTGACAGAGATAAAGACTTACCATTATAATATCAAAGCGAGATACAGCAATTAAAAATCCAATCGACACATTTTTCTAATGAATATTTTTCATGCAACTCTTAGAATCTTTGTAGAACAAGACAATAATCCAACATGAGGACTATTAATGATAAAGGAGAAAAAGTGACATGTTTAGTGGCATGAAAGTCAAACTCTAACTCCATTTGTGTCTATGTTTGTGTGGTAAACTAGTCATAGTTCTTGTAAAAGATGCCTAAGCTATTGGAAAGGCTATAAAACTATAGATTTATATATTACTAGAAACTGGGTAATAAAAACTTTTGTTGATGCCTAGATAGTACAATTATCATACAGGAGCTTGCACTTGATATTCAAAGGAAGATTTACTAAGGATCCAATGACTAAAATCAATCATCCATTTAATAAACTATTTAAGAGGTGTTCTGGCCTATGTTTTTAATCATTTAATAAAGTAGCATCTTCAATTGACGATGGAAAAAAGAGTACAACATCAAAAACATCCATGCTCAAAAGCTTATTTAGTATCTAAGTAGAAAACTTCCAAAATATAAAAATGTGTTGAAAGAGAAAGTGGTAGCTTTATATATGAAGCACACCAAATATTTATTTTAAATCTAAAAATTTAGAAAAGAAGGAAATAATAAAGCACCTGCTAAGAGTTGACATAGAGTATATTGACATAATTGTGTAACCAATTTCCCATTTTTCCTCAATTTTGAAATTCTCTATGTTGACACCCTCTAAATTCCATGTACTAGTGGCCAAAGCACACATCTCCAAGTTTACCCTACTGATGCTTGTAAAGGTAATAATAAAACAAGATTAGTGACATAGAAACACATAAAAGATGTTGCAAGGACATTAGAATTCATTAAGAACACTTTTAAAATCAAGAACCAAACAGAAGAAAATTGTTCCAGCCAAACAAACACATTTAAGTTGAAGAGTCAACTTCTAAAATATTTAAAACCTAATATGTGACTAATAAAAACAAAGCATTTAGAACCAGCAAAAGCATTTCAATAAAATGGTGGTAAATTATATATCCTTGTCAAATAGGATTTTAAGCCTCAAATCCGATATGTCTACAAGAGGAAGAATAAGGGTAGCTTGATGGGCCAAAAGATTAGTAGGCCAAGTGAAGAAAGAGGAGGCTAGACCTGAGTGTAGAAGCTTCTTTTGACCACTGTTATTGTTTTGGTCCTTTTGTGTAGATGTTCATACTGAGGTGAAGTCTACTAGTAGAGTCTATTAGGGTGGACTACTGGGTATTTAGGGAGGAAAAGGTCTTAGGAGAGAGGACAACAGAAAAATTGTGTGAGGTCAAACCCCCTTTTTTAGGAGTGAGAGAGAAGGCTGCCTCTCGAAGGTTGCTATCTTAGGCAACCTTATAACCCCCTTTTACACAATAATATAGTCCATTATTATACATCATCTTCCCTTTTCTTCATTCTTAAATCTCGTTTGCTTTGATCTTTTTTGTGCTAAACACTAAACCCAACCTATAATCTTAACAAATTTGGTATAAGGGCTTATTGCCTTCTTAATTAGGTGTGATTAGAAAGGGCACGACAAAAATTAATGTATAAGCGTGAGTTGATGGCTATCATTCTTATAGTTAAAAAGTGTCGACACTATTTATTAGGTAGGCAGTGTATTGTGTAAATTAAGCAACAAGGCTTAAAGTACTTGTTAGAGCTAAAAGTTGTTGTACCTGAATATCAAAAATGGTTGGCAAAGCTTACGGGGTTTAAGCTAGAAATTCAGTACAAATCAGGAGTTACGAATAAGGTATCTGATGCTCTATGCCAAATTCCTTGTGGAATAGAGCTGCACACCTTAGTTTCGATAGCAATTATAGATTGGGACATCATTTCTAAGGAGGTTCGGGCAAATCATAAGCTTTGTTCCCTAATTGATAATTTAAATGTAATAGTGCAAGTAAAGGGGTGGTTTATAGTACAAAGGCTCATATAATACAATAATATAATAGTGCTCATAAAAGACTCCAGCTTAAAAGGAAAAATTCTAGAGGAATTTCATGCGATTCCAGTTGAAGGCCATGGGGGATTCTTAAAAATGTATAAAAGGATAGCTTTCAAACTATACTGGGATGGTATGAATCAAATATTAAAAAGTTTATAGTGGAATGTACAATTTACTAGCAAAATAAGAGTGATACAGTCTCCCTTATGGGGTTACCACTACCTCTACCTGTCCCATTAGCAATTTGGGAAGATATTTCAACAGATTTTATTAAAGAGTTGCCAACGTCGAATAGATTTGACACTATACTAGTTGTAGAGGATTGACTGAGCAAATACAATCACTTCATCTTGTTTTAACACCCATTTTTAACAAAATAAGTGGCTGAGGAATTTATCAACCATATGGTGAAGCTCTACTAGTTTCCTAACATAATTGTGTCAGATCATGATAAAGTCTTTATGAGTCATTTTTGGACTAAATTATATAGGTTACAGGGCACCAAACTTAATCAAAGCATTAGTTATCACCCTCAAAGTGACTATCAAAGCGAGGTGGTGAATCAATGTCTAAAGGCATTTTTTTGTTGCTTCATTAGTCAACGACCAAAGAAGTGGTCTAAATGGGTGGCTTGGGCTGCGTATTGGTACAATTGTTTCTATCATGCAACAACTAAAAGTACCCTATTCAAGATTGTTTATAGAAGAGACTCTCCTCCCCTTCTTAAATATGAACCATCTTCTCCTACACCTAATTGGGGCTCAACGAGATGCAACTGGTGGTGAATTGCATAATCAGCTCAAAAAAAATGAAATAAGAGGCAGATCAATGTAGAAGACATGTAGAGTTCCAAGAAGGAGATTTGGTTTATTTAAAGCTTAAGCCATATAAGAGAGATCCTTTGGTAAACAAGTTGTCTTATAGATTGTTTAGCCCATTTCCCATCACATAACAAGTAGGGCAAGTGGCTTACAAGTTGCTCTTGCTAACCATATCACTGCATTCAGTATTCCATGTGTCATAACTTAAGAGGGCAATGGGGCTGCACATGGTAAGTCAACCCCTTCCTTCCACTATTAGCAATGATATGGAGTAAGTAGTAGACCCAAAAGAAGTCGCAGGTGTGAGGTATTAGAAGGAAAAATTAGAGGTACTAATATAATGGAAGGATTTACTTGATTATGAGGCCACATATGAACCTACTACACTTATACATAATCAATTTCCAAAATTTTCCCTTAAGGACAAGGTGAAACTGTAAGGGGAATGTATTGTTGAGCCTCAAATTTGATATGTCTACAAAAGGATGAACAAAGGCATCTTGATGGGCCAGAAGATTAGCAGCCCAGGTGAAGTAAGAGGAGGTCAAGCTTGAGTGTAGAAGCTTCTTTTAACTACTCTTATTATGTTGGTCCTTTTGTGTAGTTGTTCATGCTGAGGTGGAGTCTACTAATAGAGTCTCTTAGGGTGGACTACCAGGTATTTAGGGAGAAAAAGGCATTGGGAGAGAGGATAACAGAAAAATTGTGTGAGGTCATACACCTTTTTAAGAGTGGGAGAGAGGGCAACCTCTCTAAAGTTGATATCTTATGCAACCATATAATCCCTTTTATGCAATAATATAGTCCATTATTCTACATCATCTTCCCTTTTCTTCATTCTTGAATCCCGTTTGCTTTAATCTTTTTTTTGTGCTAAACATTAAAACTAACCTAGAATCTTAACATTGGCATAACATTCCAACATAAGAAAGAATCCTTGACATGTCAAATATTTTAAAACTTTAAGCAAAAAGACTCAGAAAAGCAAGTGCAAAACACCACTAATACTATTTTGTATAACAGTCAAGATATTGCTCAAATTGAAGATTAAGAAGTAGAAAATTAAAATTTGTGGCACATGTATATGTTTAGATCAATTTACAATAGAAAAAAAAATATCTTCTTCATACACATTTATCTAGGCAGTGAAGTCCATGGGTTATTGTAAAATTATATGCCTTATATTGAGATGATTGGAACGCTAAAGCACAGTAAGAAAAAAAAGTAATAATTGAATGAAGAAATCTAATTCAGGGATCTCATTAATCACATACATTTCATCATACATGTGTAAAGAGTATTCAATATAATGATGCATCGGTAAGGATTGAGGGATGCTTACATGACACCTTCCAAAAGGGAATGGAACACCTAACAATGCCAACATTGTTGCTATAAATTCAATTTGCAGAAAATGACCAGAGTACTTAACATAAGAAAATCAATTGATAAAAATAATAGGCAAATAGCAATTCTAGAATCCTATGTTTTACCTATTGGATTGTATTAATGCATATCTTCTTCTTAGCCTGAAATTAGATACATACATAATATTTAGTAAGAACCAAAATTATTGATTTGATCTTATACTAAAAGTTAGTCCTTTCAATCTATCCATTTTATTTATGTAACTTTCAATTTCTTAGGGTTGAAAGGGGCAACAAAGATTGTATGGTCCGACTAAATAGAAATTAAAAGTGATGAAGTAATGTCTAAACCTCTTTCTCTACAAGTTTCTTCATAAATGAAAACTATGTATAAAGTTTTCGTCCATTTTCAGTATAAGTTATTCTTTCTACTAGCCTTCTTCATCCTCTCCTTAAAATATTCAATATTAAGTATGAACATGCTTCTCCATTAATGTAGTAAAAGATAAAGAGCCACGTAGAAAACATGTAACACCCCCAAATTATTTCCAAATTTCAGTAACCTAAATCACATTCCATTACAATCAAAACCTTAATGTAAAAATAATAGGAATCAAACATCCCTCTGTAACTTAGCTGGCCTACCTACGATAGTATTTAGATGAAACCTAAGCATTGAATGATATTATACTCGACTATCTGCTTTTTGATAATGGACAATGAGTGAGCTGTCAACTCAATAAAAAAAATAGAATATACCCATTATGTAACACTCATTTTACATATACAAAATAACATTTATACATACACATCATATCAAAACATCATCCCACATTGCAATGCAAGTTCACGTTATCATTTATATAAATTGCATTTATTTGTAAATCATTTCCAACAAGTTGTTCTATTTCTAGTTCTTAACTCAATTCTTTCTTTATTTTAAGGGCTTCGCTTAATCTAGTAAAATCATACTCAATGATCAGCCAACAAATAAACCACATAAAATACTTCCTACTACCAAAAACACCTGAGTATTCCCACTACTAGAATATCGAGTCTCATCAACATGAATCATATAGGATACTTCTCACTACAAGAAGCATTCTGGGTATTCCCACTACTAGAATACCCCAACACGTGTTAAATAATCAATATCAATCTCGTAATAAATCATGACTATCAAGTATAATTCACCTAAGCAAGCCATTAACTAAATTCTCTTTATATTCTCTTAACATTAGACAAGCTCAATATATTATACCAAACCATAATTATCAGTATTCAATACAAAATTTCATTTACTCTTGCAATTTTTGCAATTTCTTCATATTCCCAAAAGTTTAATAATGTATCACATAATACGTCACATGATCATACACATTCCCATATGATCACAAATTCCAATGACTCATAAGTTGAATCGAATCACATAATATGATACTTTTAAATCTCGTAATTCACATAAAATCATATTATTAGCAAAATACTAAAAAATGCATATTCTATTTCTATAAGTCTCACAAAAATCAAAGTATTCATTTTAACATAAAATTTTACATAATAGAACATATTTCAAATTCCACAATCACATAAATTCAAAAGAGACAAATTTAAACAAAATTAACATAAATATAGGTAGATTCCAATTAACCTTTACTTGGTATTTGAGATAACTGAAATCAAGCACTACATCCTAGTTGATGATTTTATACTATATTTTCATGACAGTTCAAAATTTTGCTCCGTGTATGATATTTTGTTGGAAACATCTTCAATTACATATGTATAAACCTCTCACCCTTACTTACATACCCACTTAAATACACACATTGTTTTCTCCATGACACACATGCTCTTAAAAGGACTAAAGAGGGTTTTAGGTTGTCGATAAGAGATTTAGAGAATAATCAAAGAGGTGGCTAGAAAAAAGAAAGAAGATAAGAAAGTTAAGAAAAAATGTGGCAATTGGAACCCATTTTTTCAATAAAGGAAGTGACATATATATATTTCATCTAAAGAGAAGTTTAGGGTTTATTTATATACTATGGGTGGGTTTAGTAAGCATAGGCCTAATCTAGACTAAACCCATTGTCTTAAATCAAATAATTAATAAGACTAAAATTGAGGATGTTACAGAAGAAGCTGGTGTAAAAAGGATGTCCTGAAACTAATGGAGGATGCACAACCATGTAAAGAATAGGCAATACCAAATTGGGTGAACAAGAAGGGGTATCAAAGTCAGATGGAAGTGGGTAGGAGGACTTCTTAAAATTCCTGCCAAACATTGATGTTTCAACCTGTATTAAGTAATTCTATCACAAAAGGAAATAGAAAATGAAACCAAATTGAATTTCAGCAAGTTAAATCATATACCCCTTCAATGCTTCCTCCACCATGATCACCATTGAGGGTTTATCCATGGTCACCCATAACTAGAAGGAAAGTGTTTTCATGAAAGCCATCTGAACCAAACTCATCATTCGGAATTTTAATAAGTTTCTGTAGCAGAATATGTGGTAAAGCAATATCAAATAAGAGTTAGGCATGTAGAATAGACTAAAACCATAAGATAAAGATAGTTTCATAATCAGAAAGAGCTTATTCCACCATTAGCAACCAATGTGAATTGAGAAAGTTTACATGTATAGCATAGACAATGAAGGTAGTGCATGAAAAAGGTAGAATACCCAAAATTTTTCAAACTTCACTCTTATGTTAGTAAAGACCATAAAATACACATCTTCTAATTCATTTTATAATAGTTTTCCATAAAAAATTCCCAGCATCAATCTAACACTAATAGCTGAAAGTTTGCGTCTTCCCAAGATTTCAAAAGAGACTTTTAGAACACTAACATGCATTAAATTTAAATGAAAGTAAAAAAAGGAACTAATTTAGTTTACTTTGATAAGAAATTTCACCATGATGTTTCACACATATATTCCAAATGGCTCAAGTCAAGAAGCTAAAGTTTATTTCTATTCGAAGCAGGAATTCCAGTGTTCATTAGCAATCTTGAATTTTGAGCTCAATATATTGACCAAGGACGCATAGGTAATAAAAACTATTTTTCTATACATGATAAAAGGACTGGACTAAAATGGAACTACTTTAACAAAAGGTCATTTATGATTATGCTCATAAAGTAATTTGGTACACATTTTGGTTTTGAAAATGTATTTTCAAATTGGATGATTAAGTTGATAATGTTCCATAGTTCAATTTCATCATCTTTCAATTGGAATAATATCTTAAATAATAAATTTTACATTATTTTCATAACTTATCTTGGCTAAAAGGCATGATCAAAATAAGGAAATAAGATGTAAATTAAAGGAATAATGGAGAGAGTTGTTAGTGTTTCTTCATTTTCTCTAAAAGTATGTAGATCTATATGTAGATTTGAATACAATCCTTTTGAAAAAGAAACAATTGGATGAAAGGAACTACAACTAGAAGACCTTCTGAAATGGCTAACTTCTGAAATGGAGAATCTAGAACAGGGCATTGATGTTTTAATAGTGACACCTAGTCGTTTTATGTTTTTAATACAAGAAGGCTTGTTGAGTTTTGTAGCACTCAAATGGTATGATATTTTCCACTGAAATTGGAATCCTTTTCATCTTGTCTTTTGGCCTATGTTGAAAAATGACCTAACATATGAATGCTCATTTGATGTTTACACATTCCTTTCTATTAAGTATATGTAATTTTGACACTAAAAGGATCATCTTCAGTGCCAGTTCTCATCATCTGACACATTAATTTTTACATGCAAAATTGAATCTCATAGTTAACACAAAGGTAGATAAAACTCTTTGTTTAAGTAAACCAATTTAATGGCAGTTGTCATATCTTAGTACAAATATAAATATCAATTGACATAATAGTACTATCCATATGTCTGCACTTTTCCTTTTTATGTCAAATGCCATAAAATTTTCATTCTGTATCCTCAAAGACATGAACTTAGATAGTTAAAAGGAGGTACCAGTTTCTATTACAATAGAGGTGGTACACACACACACACACACACACACACACACACACACACACACACACACACACACACACACACACACACAGAGAGAGAGAGAGAG
>JAOXYD010030028.1:0-14187 GCA_028565735.1 Pinacopodium congolense | reverse complement strand
AATGCAAAAGTTCATACTAACTAAGTTTAACACACACAAACAATACTTAAAACACCTAAAAACAACCTAGAAACATAATATGAAACACACTTATCACATTGCAACATATTCTTCATATCAATTTTGTAAAATTCATCTCCGTCTAAATCATTTTCAGATTCAATCATTCCCATCACATTAAAATCTTCATTGTCATGTTTCACTGCAATTTGAAATAGCCCTTCCTTATTTATATTAATATTTTATTCTATTTCAATTTCACAATCATCACCAAACTCAGAGTTAGATGGTCCACCTTTTGTTGCAGGATTATCATAACCATGCTCATAATATACTTCAACATGTTGGTAGTCCAACTATTCCATGACATTCAGCATTGCTAACAAATCCTTATCATGGTGTAAGCTCAACTCCTTTAAACAACACATTGACTCGTCAGAAAATATGTAAAAGATAGATTTTACTTAATGTCTACAAATCCTTGTCATGGTGTAAGCTCAAATCCTTCAATCAACTCATTGACTCGTCAGAAAATATGTAAAAGATAGATTTTACTTTATGTCTTTTGTCCTCTGACACCCCTTTTATTACTATCAGGCTAATTTCATCCACCCCCATATCTTTCTCCCTTTTGATTTTCCCACCAATATATTGATTATTTCTCTTCAACACCCTACCATAATGAAATACCTAATTAACCAACATCTGTAACCCAAACACTTCAATAATTCAGATGCAATGCAAATGGCAATTACATCCTAAAAACATAGTATTTCAAAATGAATGCAACAATATGCATCATGCTCACACTTTCTTATTTTTTGTCATACTAAATGGTCCCAATTTTAAGAACTACTTCATTTAAATACGTAGATATCTAGAGTGCCTAGGGTTTTAGCAAGGTAGTGCAAGAAATCCCAACAAAGTAGAGTGAACTGCACTTCTAGAAGGTACTACCTAAAATGCCAAATCAAACCAAATTATAGAGATTAGGCCATATAACACAAATTAATATCACATTAGGGCAAATTAAAGATCTTAAGACAAATTATATGTGCGATTGTTCCATTTAAATATGTCATCCAGGTAAGGAGGAAAGAAAGACATAATAAGATGTCACTAACATTAGTCTTCACAAGGTCAAATGGCTAAATAAAATACCTAGATATCTAGAGTACCTAGGTCTGTAATAAGGTATTACAACAAATCTTAATAGAGCATAGTAAACTGCACTTCTAGCAGGTTCTACTGAAATGCCAAATCAAAGAAAATTATAGAGATTAGGCTATATAATACAAATTAATATCACCTTAGGGCAAATATGTCATAAGATTAACGTAAGATTATGTTTAAATGAAAATATTAAAGCAAAGTACACAAATTAATTTCATATTAGGTCAAATTGCAACAAACTAGGGTTTCCAAAGAAAGTCAGTCAAACTAATTTTTTTGTTATTTGCCCTTATTAGTATTTGACTCTGTATGCCCTTATTGGTATTTGACTCTGTACATCCATATATATTGATATTAAGCAAGCTTCGACATTTAATTGCCACAAATTAAAGTTTCAACTACAATTACAAAAGTAGGTAAAGTTTGATTTTTTTTTTAATTATTTGTCCTTATTGGTATTTGACTCTATACTTCCATATATATTGATATTAAGCAAGCCCTTTAGTAAGAAAATAACTAGGAAGCCAACACTTTGGTGGCTTCCCATGGCCACCTTTTGATTTTTTTGTAATTTTATAAATAAAATAGGGATAAAAAAGTAAATGTGTTAAAGGTAAAGTCATAAATTTGTAAATGGGTCAAGGGTAAAAACGTAAAATTATATATACAAAATGACTAGTATACCCTTAAATAAAGAAAAAAAGAGAAAAAGATAAAAAGGTTATAAATGGAATTTTAATTTTAAAAAGGTGATAGGTGCCACGTAGGACCTACTAGTGGCTGAAGCGTTGGTTTGCTAGCCAAGTTCTTTTAGTAATTGCATTTCAGTTGTTGTGACAAGTTTGGTATGAGATGTAAACTAAAAGCATCTAACAAAGTGAAAATTCTTATTTACACATAAAACTTGCAATTTTGATATCTTTTAAGACATAAGTTGTCCGTTAGGGGAAAATTATTTTGGATTGCATCCTAGAAAAGAAAAAGTTTGGTAGACAACTTAAGGTTCCAAATAGTTTTCATATATCAAAATTCACACCATTATTGTTTGAATTTTCTGCTATAAAAATGAAGGGATCAAGTGTAAAAAGGTGGACCACATATGATAGTAAAATAGTTATTCATAACGTGTTAATATGCATGTCACGCCCTAAATAGAAAAAGATGACGCATAAGAAGCCTTAAATAGAAAAAGATGAATGAAAATTTATTATTGTTTTTTATTGCTAGGTCTCACCTATTTAATTAAATGAAAGATTAATACATTAAAAAATATAAAGCCCTAAATTAAGAAAATGAGTTTGAAGTCTATTGAAAAAGTATTAGTCATCTCATCTTATTCGTTTAAACAGTTACTTAAATCATGAGACAGGTGAAAATAAGTTCAAAAAGTTTATTAGGAAAAGAATTGAGAAAAGATAAGAAACAAAAAGAAATAAAGAAAAAAGAACCCTTTTCTGCTTAACAGATTTAAAAAGAAAGAAATAATCTTGATTTTTTTTTAGTAAAAGACACTTGATGAGTTAAAAAAGACATTCAATGTTTAAAATAAACCGAATAAGCTTTTAAAAAAAGATCGATTTTGATTTTAAATAATATGTTTTTATTTGAATAAAATTGAATTTTTAAGTGGAGAAAAATGAAATAGATTTTTATTTGATAAAAGATAAAACTAACGAAAAGATGAAATGTGTCTCATAGTGATTTAAAGAATAAAAAAATTATTGAAAAAAAAGGTAAATTAAAATTTTAATTGGATAAAAAAAGGATGAAATGGACTTTTAAATTTACTTAATTTATTGAAAAAATAGATTTCTTTATTCGGATTAAAAAGAACTTTTGATTTGAATGAAAATCTAGCTTTCGAATTTTAAGGTAAAATTGAACTTTTATTCAATTAAAAATAAGAAAGGGCTTAATTTTATTGAAACGATATGGTTTTGATTTTATGATGAATATGAAATAGGCTTGACTGAACTCTTCAAATAATGGGCTTTTACAAATTTCAACGTTGAATGTACTTGAACTTTTGATTTTTTTAAGTTACTTGGGCTTGTATGGAGTGGGTTTCTCTTGTTTTACAAGATTTGATATATTCTTTAAACTATTTTTTGGACAATTTTTTCATTTTTATTTGGAACCAGACAAATTTTGATTTTCAAATTTATTGGACTAATATTTAGAATCTTAAGCTTCAAAAGTATGTTGGGTTTTTTTAGCTTTCTAAATCGTAATTTTTTGATTTTCGATTTTTACTAAATGGTCTATTTATTTCTCACTTGATCACATAAATGATTGATTTTAACCATTTTTAATAATCATATAAATGAAAAAATAAAGAAAACTTATTGATTTATATCATTTTAAGTTAGGAATAAATTAAGGGTTCTTATGAAATGAACACCTTTTTCCAATGTTTTTATGAAAATTAAGACAAGATGGGCTCCAATGAGTTGAGTAATGACTTGTATTTATTACATTTAAGAAAAAAGAAGATCCTAATTTATGTAGGTCCTAAAGGAAAAATAAAAAAAGAAGAAATGAAAACAGATAAAAATTATACAAATCACAAAATAAAAGTTAAACAAAATTGACCTTAAACTTTGTTTGGACTTTTATTCTCCTCAGTAACTTGTATGTTTCATCCTATACTTGATAGGCTTAGATAATGTCTTACAACACCAAACAAGCCTTAAAATTTTAATTAAAGAACACCCTAATGGCCTTAAACTATATCAAGTAGATGCATAATCTTGTAAAATATGGACACCTGGAAATAAAACTAGAAAACTTTTTAAAAAATGGTTGTCTTATTCAAGTGGGCTAGGCTAGGGGTCCATTTTGAAGTATAAGACATTATCTAAGCCAAGTATAATGGTTACATTATTTTAAAAAAAGTATAGTTGTTACATCACTTATTGGAACATCAAAACCTTAGGGTTTATTTGGTTCAATTTTTCGTTTCTATTTTTTTTAATTTTTGTGTTTTTTTTGGGTTTTGTGTATTTTTTTTTGTTTATATCCTTCTTTTTCATTTTTTATTTCTGTACTACTTTTTCAGTTCCCAAGTTTAGAAAATAGAAACTAAAAATGAAAAAAAAAATATCCTATCCAAATAACCCTTTAATTATGAAACATCCAAGTAGGTTTGGGCTATACTTGATACATGCATAACACTGTAAAGTATTAAAATAATAATTAAAAACTCCAAAAAAAATGTTTGTCATGAACTATTACATTTGTTTACATAACAAATAACGCAATTTCGAGAAGATATCCAACCTATGAAGTGAAACATTCTTTTCAAGCAAGAATATGAATTTAAACAACTACAAAGTAAGTGTTATCTACATATCAACAATTTAAATCATTAACTAGTAAGTATTAATAAGCATACCTTTGATGAATTAACTATAATGTATGATTGAGCAATCCACTAATTATAGTGAAATTGTCATTGATTTTGGCTTTGCTAGTCCTATTTTTCCTAAAAATATGTAAAGATATTAAGTTAATATTAGCACCTAAATCCATTAAAGTCTATCTCTATGTACGTCACCAATAGTATAAGGAATGATGAAACTCCTTAGATCTTTTAGTTTTGGTGACAACTTCTATAATAGAATGGTTGAGCACTCCTCATTTAACTTAAAAGTTTCATAATCTTCTTACCTTTTCTTGTTAAAAAATATCTCCTTAAGAAATTTAGCATAAGAAGGCATCTGTGTTAATGCTTCAGTAAAAGGAATATTAATAGGAAATTTATTAAAGAAATCTAGAAACCTACTAAACTAATTATCTAATTGATTACCTTTAAGATTTTGAGAATAGGGTATTATAGTTCTTATAATGCTGATGATTAGATCAGTGAACAACCTAAGACAATTTTCTTTTACAGTTGGTTCCTTCCTTACCTCTTTATTAACCTTTATATTTGCTCCTTTTTCACACTCATGCATAATGTCTTCCTTCTCCTCAGTTCCTTATAACTCCTTACCACTCCTTAATGAGATAGCTTTAGCTTGTTCTCATGGGTTAGCCTCATTTATATTGGTTTAAAGTCATCTTTTTTGTTTCATCACAATCACTTTTACGATTTGGATTTAAGGATAAAATGACAGTATGACTTGGGGATCAATAGTACTGTTTATGATCACCATTATTCTTCTATCCTCAATTATCCCTATAACAATGGAACACCATAAACATAATGACACCATTTAAGGTCATCATTTATGTTTTGTCTCAACAATGGTCTCCCAAAAGCATAATAAATCCATTAATGTCCACCGTTGAAATTCTATCTACTTTCACCAAGAATCAATTCTTTTCATCCTAATGGCTCTAAACTTCAAATAAACCTAAAAATTAACAAAAAAGAATGAATAGATATTATGAATATGAAATTTTAATATGTAAAACAATAACTACAATCACTGAAAACCATCTATTTTATCCATTAATGCTCTCGTTAATAGTGTTCTCATTTTTTAAAATCACCAGCTTCTTTTTGTCTCATTTTCTTTGGCCTTTCAGCCCTTTTCTTGTACATGGGAGATATGATGGAGTGGTCATGTTATTCACCTAGTATTAGTAAAAAATCTTCACCTGGAACTAGTTGATGGATTTCCAATAGCACCTTATATAAGAATCCTTACTATAGAAATTTTGCACATATTGCCTTGAATCTCATCTCTCCAAAATAATTGATGAGGTCACATGACTACAAGGGATTTTATTAAGTCCCATTTACTACATATGCTATCTTTTTCTCTTAAGTTGGTTACATGATGATCATTTATATGGTGTTCAACTTTAAAATATACCATCCCTAGTAAAATGAGCCAAATAATTTGTGGCCTTCTTTTTATTCTTCTCAAGCTTTGATAAAATGTTAGGAAAAATATTACCATTGTAAGTTGTCATTTCTTACTTCTTTTGATAGTATCATTTTACAATCTCCCTTATTATGACCTTAAAATAAGTCAAAATTTGTTTATCTCTTACATTTCCTAAGTAAGCATCAAAATTTTCTTATCTATTACATTTCCTAAGTAGGCATTAAACACCTTCGCAGTGTTGCTTGATAGAAAATGATATTCATATCTTCTATCAAAAGCATGTTTGCATCGTCTCCTTTTAGGAATCTTGTCTAACTGCTCATATGTCTGCTTGTGAATGTCCTTAAGCATACTTATTTCCCTTTCAAAGCCTCACTATGTACAACTATAACCTATACTCCAAATGTGTTTTTTAATCACAATATAAACATTAAAACTGCGTTATATATTAGACCAAAGATACATGAAACAAAACCAGTTCTTCAATTGAGCTCACTCATGCTCAAACAACTTATGGAAATCTATATAATATGAGAAAAAGGTCAACATTATAAAAAATAAAGTTTTGAAATCAATATTTATCTCTCTTATTCAAGATTTTATATTTTGTATTTGACTTATGAGACCCTATGAGTGATTGGATCTAATGTTGTCAAATAGAAAGCCAAGAATCCATCTTGAATTTTCTTTATTTTTAATTTAATGTAACCTTGACATGGATATATTTTATCATTTGGATCTCTTCCAAATGATACTAGTAATTAGCCTTCATAACATGGTAAATACAAATGATTGGTCTATATACACTTACAAATTGGTAAGGTTCTAGCACACCACCAAATAATAAATACCTAACTTAATATTTTAACTACATAGTAGGATAAGTCATGGTTAATCCCATATAGAGTTGTTTAGTATTTTTACTACTCCTAACATTGTGTAAAACATTGGATGATTAAATTAAAATAAACAGAAAATAAAATTGACAAAATTTAGGCAACTAAAGGAAGAACACAAAATAGCTAAAAATAGTAAACTAGGTAAAAGATATTTCCAAGATTGAGGAAATACAATTGATTCTCGGAACATATAACTTGTATTTCCAAGTTCATACTTCTTATATTCTTCCAATTTTAGGTTAATCTAACAAGTTCTGAAAATATTCCTAGCTATGCTACAACCTAGAATATGCTCTTTAGATTTAGTGACATAACAACATTAAGTACTAGGGAACAATTAACTTAAGCCATAATCTCACAAATTCGGATCATGCAACTTAAAGAATCAAAGCCCTAAGCTAAATTGACTAAGTTTTACTTATAAAATCAATAAACCTATTACTACTTGTGATATTAACTAGTGACATATATGAATCAAAAGTCAATACCTTGTGCTTAAACTATAAATCATAAATAAGATGACCAATCCTATAATATAGTCCCTGGTTCTTATTGTTTTATCAGACTTTTAATTTAACCTTAACATAAAATAAAATATCCATTAAACCCCAATTCATATCTCATAATCACAATTTATTTATTCATTTAATATCTTTAAACCTAAAGAAAACTAACTAAGAATAATGAAATTGACAACAATTGGAAATAAAATGCAAGAACCCACAGTAAATAACAAAATAAGTCTTACGAAAAGAAAAGATTCAAAATCTAGTTAAAAGTATTTAAAGATTCAATAAGCATTTAAACAAACCCAAATGAAATACATAGAAAACAACACAAAATAGGAAAGCAACAACAAGAACATAAAGAAACTAAGTATTCTACACTTAAAACATAACTAATAAATGTAATGGTAAAAATAAAATGAAAGAAAGCAAGAAAGCCCCTAAACCTAAGAGATAAACAAAGAAAACTAGGGGATACCCAAGATGGGTGCCAAAGAGGACAATTAAAATTCCTTATAATGCTTATATAATGTCTCTTTAAGGTTTAAGTTGATTTAGAAGGAAAATACATGATAGCCCTTGAATTTTGTGGATAAATATCATTTTTTGGACTATCAATGACCTTTAATAATGATATAAGCATTGTTGTATACTAACCACCATTGGTCTCCCTAAAGTCAGAGTTGCAACAATAGTTTTTGGACTATTAATAGTACCATTAAACGCTATCATTAATAGTCTAGATTTTAGCTGCATCACAATTTTTCTCTAAAACATAGCCCTTTTCCCCTAAAATTTGTATCTTTAAGATTGAACCTACATTTTCACACATAACAAACCCAAATTAGGCACTTTGGCAATAAAATAGGGGTAAAGCAAACTTAAAACATATACAAAACCTTAATAAAATGCACGCCTATCACAAATCTAGCTTTAAATTACTACAGAAAAATCTAATTTGAATAAAAAATAAGAGATCTAATATAAAGTGAACTTCCCTTGTTGGTTTCTATAACAACTCAAAAATATCCACTCAACTTTTTATATTTTTCCCCTTCATTACCTAACAGTAAAAACAATAAATGTTTTTTAAGCTCTATATGTCATTCATTTAGGAGATCTTTTATTAATAATCTTATAAAAATATCCCTTCTAAGCAATCAATGCTACAACTGAGACTGTTTCTAAAGTGTGCCAAATAATTCTTAATTATCCATTTATAATCAATTCTTTTGTTTTCAAAGGTTTTACTATAATGATGTTTATTTTAAAATGTCTTAAGTTGAATTGTTAGCCCATTTTGTGTCTACTTTCCAGATATTTTTCATCCACATTTTTATTACACTTTACAATTATTTTTGGCCTTTAATTTTAATTTATACATAATTAAAATCCCATATTTGTGGTCTTTAGTGCTTTTTTAAAAGTGTTAGCAAAGTAAAAAAACCTTACTCTACTTCAAGTTGATTTTGCCTCCCATCAAACTTAAAGAAATGTAATGTGGAAAATTTAGCTTCTTGTTTGTTTCATCTAAACTCCCATCATCACTAGCAATATCATCACCATGTACCTCATTCTTGCTATCTCCCAAACCAACATTTTTAGAACCTAATGCCTAATCATTCATAAGAGTAAAATCTTAGTTTAGATCACACTTAAGAATTTTCATGCAATGTCGCCACTAAAATACATCAAACCACTATAATATAATGATTCATTTGTACTATAGAATTTTTCTTCTAAATCATACTCAAGTTTGAATCATTACTAAGTCCTTTCTCAGTTACATCTTTAGCTCTAAAAATGGATGGAATAATGGGTCTTCTTTCCCATTAGCATTAGCAAATGAAACTAAAGCTTAATGCCTGTTGTGGGGTCATTAGCTACCACAATGACAATTTCATTCCTCTTCAATAACTTCAATAGGTATATTCATTGTTGAGTCATTCATCATGTTTAATTTTTTATACTTTTTTCATCCAAATATACCTTCATTATCTTTATCTTTTTATCTTTTATCGACTTTATCAATGGTCTCACATTATTATCATTCTTAAATGGCCTTGAACAATCTTCAAACAATTAATGTGGCTTTACATTGTGCATGAAATCAATAAATGTGATCTCCTCCATTTTTATGTTAAAATAACCCCTTTCTCGAGCTTCATATCATATATTTGGTGTGAACCTATATTTTATAACATAAGAACATTCAAACCTTATTTTGGCGATAGAAATACCAATAATTTTTTAAGAAATTCTTACGAAGAAAAAAAGGAATAATACGAAATTAGGCATAATAGCACTTAAACAAGGTCTGCATTATATTGAAAACTATAATAGGAACAAGACCAGAATGTATCTCATACTTAATCATGATGTCTTGTAGTTTATTTGAATGTAAACATTCTGAAAAAACATAAGAAATTTTTGTGTAAATTCTTCAACATATCATATTTGGATGTAATTTTTATATAAATTGTCTGGTAAAATTTCAAAGCCCTAATTTCAAATTTCAAAACTATCTGCCATCATTCACCTTAAAACTAGCCACCAGTTATACGTTTTAGTAGAGCTTGATTCTTCTCCTTAATTCCATATCTCACACATCTTGCTTCCCCTCCTTAATTTCATGTCTTACAATCTTTGTTTTCATTTATACCCTTTTTTGGATTTATTATCACTTGACTGTGCCTTATTTTTAGTAAAAGATAATGTTTTTTTCTACGGAAATAAAAAACTAGTAGCATCCATCATTCTACTACTTTGCAGAGAAACTGTATGTAATGTTATATCTATATAGTATATCACATTATCCTCTTTACCATGTCAACTTTATGTTAGTTACTAAGACAAATTTATGGAAAAGAAGTAGAGTGAAAGTTTCTTGAAAGTTTAAGGGATGTAGTGACATTTCCAAAATATAAGGGGAAACTGAAAAATGACCAAATCATAAGGGAGTACGATGTAATTTAGTTTATCATATATTCCTTTTGACTAAAACATAACTCAATGAAAACAAAAATATAGACTTAAACAACAAAATTAAATTTGCAAATCGACATTCATACCACCACTGAAGATAAAAAATTAAAGGAAAACATATTTGGACATAAATTTACCATGGATTCTCTAAGTATTTTTTTTCTTTTCTATGTTTCTTTTATATTGATTATTTTGTTTAGTTTATAATGATCAATGTCTTTATGACTAAACCATAGCACATGGAATTATTTAGTTTAAACTTTTGAGAAAAAATTTAAATAGCATGTGCTTCACATATGTAGTATGTAAGTAGGCAATAATCATAATCAAGAATCACCTCTTATACTATTAAATGAAGCATAAAAGGCAATTTATGAAACCCTTACATCTCATAATAAAAAAAGCTATATGAATATGACGTCATAGTGTAACATAATAAATATAAAGGTTGGATATCATTAAAAGAAAATGAGGCTAACAATTCTTTGGATTTTCAAGTATATTTTGATCTAAAATAAATTAGGCATCAAATCTTTAAAATATAACTTAAGGAAAAAAAGGAGAAATCACACACTACTTGAGATGATCATCATATTTTATTTATGTTGATACATATATGGCATTTAGGGGGTGAATTAGATGTTTCTAACTTTTAGTTTTTTAAAATTTACTATACTTAATTAAAAATTTCCTCTTAGAAATTATGAAATAGGAAAGCTAGACAATTTAATTAATCAAATTAATTATATAATTGAATTATAACTAATAAGATAAACAAAATATAACACTAAAAAAATAAAAATCATTTTAGTTTGTCAAGAGGATCTTTAAAAATTATTCAAACATAACTCCTCTTGATTATGCATCCTCCATGAAAAAACCACAAATCATGAATGCATAATGCATTATGTGAGCCCTTTTGACATAATGGAAAGATCAAGATGAAATTTACAATCAAAACTTACAAAGATAACCTATTCATCCTATGTTGATCTTCATCTTGAGTTTTTTTTTTCATTTAATCTTCATAAACTTTATTCCATTTCATGCTCTGAGCCTTTAAGGCTTAACAACTCCAACGCGCATCTTCCTAACACCTTTTATCTTCTAATCTTTCTTCAAACATATGTTTTCAACACATTAACCATAACAAACCCATTAATACTAATGTTTTGTTATCATCAAAACAAAGGTGGAACCACCCTTGTTTTGACAATCTTCCCATTTTTTATCATGATAAAATCATATGATATTAGAAACATATAACAAAAAATAGCATATACAAACTAAAAAGCACATTAAAATTTTTTTGTTTCGCTTTAATCTAATATCACACATTTTCTCTCATCGTTTGTAATCATCAAAAAGTTCACACCTCATTCAAACTTAGACCACAATGTCATTAAAACTTAAAAGAAATCATCATATTCTAAAAATCATAAAGCCAAGACAAGTACCAAACTATCTAATATCACTGAAAAACTTTTAAAGTATTACTCCCCCATTATATCATAACTCAAATAGCCAACAAGCTCTATACTTAGAAAAATATCAATTTGGTCCCAATACACCGTAATACCATTGAAGGATTTAAAAAAAAAGGCACTCTCCCGTATGTCAAAATCAACAAAGAACCCATATTACAAATTCAATATCCCAATTCTATATTCAAACTTATCAACACATATATAAAAACGCATTATAAGATTAAGCCAAATATCAAAAGTACTCCCCCCTTCATATAATATTAAGAACAAACAACCATATTTCAAAATAACTATCATGACAAGTTTAATCTTACTTCGAAGAATCAACATGCATTATCAATTCTCAAAAGAAATATCAAGTTATCCAAGTTGATTAACTCCCCCTGAGTTTATAAAAAATCAAAAATTTTAAAAATTCTAAAAGCTCATATTTCAAAATTTAACAACTTAAAATTTAGACATCTAATAATAAACTCAAATTCATTATAACTTCTCTTAGAACTATGAATCCCTCTAAATTCATGTATTATATTCATTAAGGATCACAACTTACCTCAACTAAGACATAAACTTACAATTCAAGATTAAAGAAGAGGGCTTATTAAAACTCATAAGCTTAATCGAATAAATACTTTATTAAATCCATATACTAAAACAATTCATAAACAATTAAATTATGAGAACACAAAAATCAAATTCAGTTTCAAAAGTTAAAACACTTAGGATTTCCCTCAGTTTAAACATTAAGAATCATTTTTAAAAAACCATAGCAATAAAAGACTCCAAAATATTATCAATGTTATCCATCATTTCTTGGAGGCAAATGCAAGATAGAACCATTAAAAATCATCAAATTGTCAAAACTGCTTAATGTAATGATCTTAAAAACTTTCTCTATTTTACAAAAGCAAAACTTATTCCAAAGACTCAAATTGCATCGCTATCATCTAGCATGAAAGTTTCTAACTTAAAATACATGAACTTTAACTAAAATGAATTATTAAAGATTTTTAAAAGTTCAAACTAAAAAGGGATATGAATGTGCAAGCTTGCGATAATCCAAATGTGCAATAATACTTCTATAGGCTCTCTTATACAAAACATCTACTTTGTTCTATAGTTTCTCTCCAAGGGCATGATTAGACACAATTATCAATTTCCTAATCATGTAAAATCTACTAGTGTATTAAATTTAAAATATCATGGCTTAAAAACATTCATATAATAGCCTTAAATTGATCAAAACATTAAGCATCAATCAATTGCATACCAAGAACCTTCATGAAGACATACTCAAAACAATGATGTACATTTAATCTATATCACTTCACTAAAACCATCCTTAAGACAAACTAGACTCTGTCAGTCATGAATCTAAAACATCTACATCATTGAAATCATCAACTAACATTTAAGACATCAAGAATCATTCAAGTGTATTTCATGTGTTATAGTATAATCAAAGTATAGGTGTACCTCCTTCTTTTGTATCACCAATTTCTTCCTATTTTTTGTTTAACTATATGCTTTGGTGATTTTCTTCTTTTGCTTTTAGAGATACCCTTAATGTACATAGACCTACAAAAAAAATTAATGGATTTTTGGTACCCATATTAGTTAGTATCCTTGGAGGTTGGATAAATTTTTATAACCACTTGGTAAACTCAATTTATCATAGAAAAAATGTTCAACATGTCCATAATGCTCATAATAATTGCAAAAAATTGGTGCACAACCCCTATATACATGTCCATATGCGTATATACATTTAGACTCATTAAACCTTCTCATATGAGTGTTTTACCTAGGTGGATAGTGCATTATAGTATTATAATGATTTTGTAGTGTGTCCCTTGGTCTTATATCACTATATGTCTTTTTAGGATACTAATGAGACATGTTTATAGGCCTTTGTGCATTCATATGAGGATCATTATAATGAGGTAAGACATTTTTCCTTAGAAAAGGGTCTATATGAATCATTTTGCGAGTTTACATTCCTGAATAGTAATTATGCCTATTTTTGTTCTCATGCAATCCCTTCCTAGTTTTAGGTCTAGTGATATACAAGAAAGCATGATGTTGTCTCCTAGGTTTGGATTTAGAAGATGATTCATCATTGCTATTACTAAATTTAGCTCTCCTGGATAAAAACTTAAATTCATACTAAACTAAACCGTGCTAATCAATGACAAAGATCTAATGCAAATAAATTAGAGTTCACCCTTACTACTGAATGAAGAAAAGGTGAGAGAGACATTGGAAGAACTATGGAAGTATTACACACTCAATTAGAGAA